>CAJVPY010002742.1:0-15485 GCA_910591965.1 Dentiscutata erythropus | reverse complement strand
ATTTCGTCATTAATTGAGTTTCAATTATTTTTGTGATAATTTAATTGCAATTAATTTTTCGGTAGGCCTGATATTTACATACAGTATCGTAGTACATAATCAAATAATAATAATACGGAATAATAATAAACTTTTACCAAATATACTTCTATTTATACGATTGTAAAAAATTTAAAGTATTTTTTATAAAGGTTAATTTTTTAAATTATGGAAAAATTCTTAACTAATCTTAATTTCTTAATGTTACATATTATTCGAATTACAATAGAAATTATATTGTAAAAAAAAAAATAATAATAACCCGTTCACTCTAGAATTAGATTTTCGATATAAATAATTTATCACTCTAAAATTATATTATCATCATAAATAACATTAGATTTTGCCAAATTTCGTACGTATCAGTTATTTAAATAATATCATCGTGTAACGTGAAGGGATCGAAAGTTTAATAATCGACTCTTGTATATTGCCATAGAATCAATAGTTCGATTATCGAACACGGATCTTTCCCTATTAGCGCCTCGAAATTGTTGTGAAATCATCGAAGTAGGATTATGTTGTATAGCCGTTGCCCAACTATCTAACTTCTCATATAGTTCTACAATATTAGGACGTTCTTCAGGATTTTTATGCCAGCATCTCTTCATTAGTGATAAGTATACTTCCGGAGTATTCGTAACGATTTCTGGTCGTAAACCATTACATATGCGTGTTGCAAGATCAAGGTCATGAGGACCTTTACAAAATGGGCGCTCGCATTCTGATAAAGTCCACATTATAAGACCAAAACTATATATGTCTGATGCTTGTGTATAATTATTGCCTTTTAATACTTCAGGTGCAACGTAAGGCAAGACACCATAAATGTCAGAATTCGTTCTATCTGCAGGACCATATAAACCGATGTCTGTGATTATTGCATTATTGGCCGAAATTAACAAGTTACCACCATGAAGATTGCCGTGATAATGACCATTATCATGTATTCGTTTAAGACCATATATTATACTGCGAAGCATAAAAATCACATTTTCCCAACGAAAATTTTCAATATCATCGATGTATTGATATAAATTTTTATCGTATAGTCTCATGACGAAAATAATGCAACCTTTAGGATCTCGTGATACGCCAAAGAAATCAGCAACAAACTCACCATATAGATACTGATGATGTTTCAAAATCTAAATAGGATAATCATCTTATTAATCAAGATAGATTTAAGAATTGTTAAATATACATATAAAAAATATACTAACATTATCCAAGTATTCTGTACTTAATGATTGAGAATTTTCAATCCTTTTTAATGCACATTCTATTGGACCACTTCTAATCCAGTCAGTATCATATTTATCCCAAATATTTCTTGGACCATCCACCCAGATTGCGGAATAAATAGTGCTATAAGAACCGCGCGATTTAAATTTAATACAATCAAGATCATCGAATGGAATCCATTCAAGGTAATTCATACTCTTTTGCGCGCAGCGCTGTGTAAATTGAATAAGATTATCCATTTTTTTGTCATTACTAGTCCATTTATTAAAATTTCGCACGTTCCTTTCGTTTTGGCATGGACACCACGAATAATTGTTAAGAATTCGTTCACACTCAACACACGTATCTGGTGATAGTAACGCCATATTTAAAGGACAGCTAAATGAATAGTTTTGAGATTTGAATTTATTAATTTAGATGTTTTATGCAAAATATTATCAAGGATTCGTTTAAAAAAGAAATTATAAAATACTTACAAGAAACGCCAACGAAGTGTAATTTTTTATTTTTTTTTGGTATTGATCGAGACATTTATAGACAAAATAACACTCATGGTGAATATATTAGAATCACTTGATCGAATATTTAATTGGTTTTGTTATAAATAGTTTAAATTCAAATATTGTAGTTAGTGCTAATTTGGCAATTTAAAAAAATGACGTGAAAATATTCGGTCATGTGCGCAAGTTCTGTTGCACCGGGTAGTTGAGAACTTTCCAATAGAAGTTTTTATGCTGTCATTTTCTTTGTTCTTTATTTTTTATTTTATTTTATTTTATTTATTTATTATTTTATTTTATTTTATTTATTTATTATTTTATTTTATTTTATTTATTTATTATTTTATTTATTTTTTTTATTTATTATTTATATTTTGCAAAGAATATAATCGCGCACTGCGGGTGATCAAATTTGATAATTCATAAATTACACGATCCAATATTACTGTATCAGGTATACAGTAAATTCGTATAATTATTATACGATCACAATATCAGAAATTCTGTAGACAAAGATTTTATTGCTTCATAATTGATAATAGAAATATTTTATAAATTCGATCCGAATAACATATATATATATTATACTGTATTATCGTGTATATTATCTTAATGATATATACTTATTATTAAAAATAAATCTCATGGCTTAGGCGAGAATCAAGAATAAATCTCATGGCTTAGGCAAGAATCAAGATATTCAAGGCTATTTAGGAATTCTAATTAATTAGTGAAAGCGCTTGTGATTCTATCAGTAAGCCAAATAAAGCTGCAATAAATTAATCGCCGTAGTCAGCCGTTCTTAAAAGGGAAATACCGTATTCCGTTCGCCAAGGTACCCGATGTGACAAATAACATAGATCAATTTTTAAAATATTTTTTATACATCATGTGATGTGTAATACTCGTGATTCAGAATTTTTTCAATTGTAAAAAAATTGCATCACACGGGTATTTTGGCGAACGGAATACGGTAATAATTTTTTCTTTTAAGGTAATTAGCCTATAAAAATTTTTAGAAATAGCGCATAGAATTTGTCTGTAAAATTATGTCCGGTAAAATTCTACTACTAGACGGATGTTCACACGTAACACAAACTATGATTGGACAAAAATTACTACTAGACATGCAAATTTTGTATAATTTCTCCGGACATTAACAGATCCTGTTAACCTAGTGGTAATAATTGTAACACAGTCTTATTTTGTATCAATAGGTGCAAATATACTGTACTTAACCATTGTTATGTTGTTTTTGTTCACTTGGCATTTTTTAAAAAAATTTGTAATCGATATACAGATATACCATATAAAGTCAAATCTCCAAAACTGAGTCTGAATAAACCGAATTGACTGTATATATCACCGATTTTTTTTTTTTTACAGTATTTGCAATTATTAATCTTGGCTGCATTGATCACTGTATTTGAAATCACGAGACATTACAACGTTTCATACAATTATCTTTGAAAATCAATAGCATCACATAAAGAAAAACAATTACTCATAATTTGGAAACGAATATAAACATTGATAGATGCTTTCTGCAATAGTTATTTAATACAATAAGAAAGCGAACCTGTTACAGATCTGAGGTAAATAATTACAAGTCACATGAGATTTATAATAGCAGACAGAGATTCAAAGTTACGTTTTTTTCGATATATATCATCAAAATGGAATTTTGATATCACTTTTATTACATTCAGTAACAGATTTTGGAATAAGTATTATTCATGAAATAAGCAAACTTTTTTTAATGACAATGATCATCTGTATGTGAAATAAAATTGATACACCGCTTATTTGAAAATAAATATTATCTAATTTATCAAACGTTATCTAATTTATCAAATGTTATCTAATTTATCAAATGTTATCTATTTCATCAAAATTTGAAACCCTTTAGTGTTGAAAATAGAAATTTAGATTCATAGCCCACAAAACATGTAGATTGAAAATTTTCTGGTTTATGCATTGATTTTGTATCGGCATGCTTTTTTTGACATTGATCAATGTTTGGCATTAAAGCCACGGTTACAGCTGTTTTAAATATTAATTCTTGTTTAGAAATCAAAAGCAATTTTTAAAATGTTCGGTGCATAATAGCAATGATAGAAATAAAGTATATGATGGGCAAGGAATTTCTTAATTACCGAATCTATAAATATTCTATAAATATTGACCTATAAATATTGACAAAGCATCTTTTTTTTTTTTTATTTGATTATGATCTGAATACTATATTCTGACAAATATTAAAACAGTGATCAGAAAGATAATGTCTTATTCAATTAAGGAAGTAAAAAGTCAATCTTGCATGTAAAATTTTTTCGAATTAAATAGCTCTAACTAAAGTCGGGTATTTTAGTGTGAGGACATAAATCATGTGGCAAAATAAAAATTCACGTTTGGAAAATACGGTATGGCAAAGGAAAAATTTCATCATAAAAGTGTAAATTGTAGCACCATTTATAGTTTTAGGACTTCATTGCTTTATCGGGATTTATTTAACTCTTTCATAAATATACATATACGTACGTATATACATACGTACGTACATACATACATAACAGATAACCATAACAGAGTTCTTTGTTAATGAATGTATAACGATTATCTAATACGTATAACGATAAAAGTTTTTTTTTTATGGTAATGGTACAGACCGGTCTAGGCTATAACTCGGGATACTGTGAGTTATTTGATTATTAATCATTATGGCATTTAATTGCTGATTCATATAAGAAGAGCAGTATTTCATATGCGCAAATTACTATTAAATTTATTATAAATTATAAAATCTTCTTTTCCTCCATAGGAAACTATTTTTTTTTTATTATACTATATTGGATATTATCTATTGAAGAACAATTGCATAGTTAAATTCTATTCCACTAATGTCTTAACTGCCTATAATATAAATCCAATGATTTTGAAATGTGTGGCCTACTTTTTTTTCTTTTATTATAATATTATGAAAAAATCCTCGTTTTTGAATTTATACATTTTCTTTGAAATATAATTTCTTTAATTAAACCTAATAATTAATCCTATTTGAATTATTATTTAAAAGTTTATTAAAAAGTTTCTAATTTTGTTTGTTCTTAATTTCTCCCGGAATCATTGGTCATGTGCAATGTGGCTGGAATTAACTTAATAATTTACAATATCCAGTTTACATATTTCAAAGAGTAACACTCTAATTTAAATTAATAAGAAAGTTTTGACTAACAAAATGGTCTAAATACATCATTAATTCATGTTCTAAACTACCTCTGAAATCAGGAAATATAGAATGAATTATTAAAAACAACAGTTACGAGTTGCAACTACTTTTTTAGGTTACATAATTTATTTTTAACATTAACATTGTCTGACCTCTTGTTACAACAGCAAAGATTGTTCCATATGTACTTTACAAATAGTTTTTTGCATGGATCACCAATAGGACAATCAACGAGCCTTTCTAATTAGAGATCCATTGAAGCACAATGTAAGATTACGTTGCTGATAATTGTCAAAACAGTTGTTTTCGGCATTGATACATATCAAAATATGGATATAATTACTTGTTCATTTTTATCCGTTCAAACAAGTAACATAATGCTCAATAAGTTTAGAATTCTGACGTAATTATCTTATAAAATTTTAAAATTATCTACAAATTATTATTAATGGTTTTTTACAATCTGCAGTTAAAATTTCTGAATGTCAGTTATATTCAATGCCTGGAACCGATAGGAGATCAAAGATTATTGTTCTCTTCTCAAGTACTTCTCTAGGAAAAAAGTTTGTAGGTATAACTATAATATTATGTTTTAATTAAAGTTTAGATTTAAATTATATAAATTCTGTTATTTCATTCATATAGACGGATAAAAATAACTTCACTAAAGTTTGTTGTTATGTGTAATAACTGAAATATCCATTTTATATACACTATAAGACATTTATAAGTTTCTTTCTTTGATTCATTTAACATTATATACTGTAATAAGAACTAATCACGTGAAATAGTAAACATATTCTAACACGTGATCACATGTACGGTATATATTGAAGTACGTATGTAATAATACTCTTAAAAAAGCCACGTATCAATATCGATATGATTATAATTTTAATACTGTATACTGCATGTTATTTTACACTTAAGATTCATTGAAGTTCAAAGTATAACAATATTATATGCACATGTTATTAAAGCACTCAAAGACGTTTCGAGTACAAAATAATTTTGTGCCAAGCTTTCCACAAATAAAATTCAAATTTATTTATTTTTCAAAATAACTAACTTATTTTGTCAATCAAACAAACAATGACTTGACATTTTGTTTGTTTATAACACTCAATTCCTGGGAAAAATAAATTGACATTTAAGTGTTACTACAGCTGCTTCAAAATGATTAAAAAACGATTTCCATATGCCCATATGGGGAATCGAAATTCTGCTTAGTAAAAATTAAATATCCGATTATAGCGGGTCTTAGAGACTCTGTAAATCTGTGAAATATCGTGAATTCCCTCATGGTATGGTGATCTGCGTCTTCCACATATTTTGAAAACGGCTGTAATTCAAAGATAAGTGTTTAAGATTTTAATTTTGGTTCAATAATTTTTTGTAAACACAATAAAAATTCATATATTTAAGAGAATTGGTCTTATTCAATTCTGGTGTTTTTAATAATTTATAACGACATATTATTAAGTTGCTTTCTAAATCTAATTATTAGTCAATTGAAATCGAGATATATAAAAATATAAGATTAAGCAGTGTGTATCTTTTTTGTTAACGATTTGCCTACGTACGAGAATGACGACAATATGAGTATGATACATACGTACAAAGATAACGATCAAACAGTGTTAATTCATGCTAAATGAATTAATTAAAAAATTCTCTGGAAAAATTTTTTTTAAGCGTGATGAATCGAAGTTGAAAAAATATTACCATAAGGTGGAATGCTTAAAGACATATAATTATTTATTATACGGCTCCTAGTTGTTCACCCATGACTTTTTTTACTGATATTCTCACGGTTTAATATTAGTCCGCCGTGAAAATATCAACCGTGAGAATATCAGTAAAAAAAAAGTCATGGGTAAAAATTAGGATCCGTGAAATAAAACAGGTATTACACGTATTTGTCGTCGATATCATTAAAATCCCGAATCAATCTCGATATCATTCATCATTGCGGCTGCGCCGCAATACTGAATAATATCTCGATTAATCCGTGATGTTTAATGATATCTATGATAAAACGTGTAATAACTATTGCATAACTACCAATCAATCATGAAGCAAAAACGACGAAAAAAAGATTATTTTACCTATGCTGCTTGTTCTAACCTTAACTATAAAAAAAAAACTAACTCTAACCCTTATTTAATCAAATATAATTATTATAAGCACACTCTTTGGAGTTTCTTATAAGAAGTTTGAGTTTCATATGAGTGTAACTGATACAGTTCAAACGGGTGTTGATGAGTTGAAGTGAAGGTACCAGCATAGAAAAAGACTTTCACAAAACCTTCGAATATTATCAAATGGCCGCTAACATGACAGCCAGAGAATAATTTTTTTTTATAGTTGGGAAATCAGTGTTGAAACGGATAAGCAAAAAACGGTTTACAGCCTTTTTTCAAATGTGTGAACAACTATTTCCATATACCTAAGTGGGAAATCGAAGAATTTGGAATTTAGATTAGTAAAAATTAAACTTCCGATTAGAGCGGGTCTTGAAAACTCCGGAAATCTGGGAAATGAATTCCTCATGACATGGTGATCTGCGACCACTCACACCTTCCTGTAATATTACCTGAAATCCGCAGATGCTTACAACCACACGGAATTTATAAATTTGCTATTTGTCACTGGATAAATGAATAATCTGATTTGGGAAATAACATGTACATATAATATTGTAAACTTTGAACTTCGATGTATATTGTCACGGGCAGTATAAATCGTGCAGACTCGCCGTTTTCAAACCCAACAATATTGAGTGAGAAAAACATATAGTACAGTAGTATGAAATATTGAAACAATGTATACATGTAATCACGCGTTAGAATATTATTAATTCACATAACACTAAATTAATTAAGCAAGGATTAATAAAAGGCGAATGATATTTTCACACTCATGTAAATCACTTTTTTTAAAACTTTAATCGAAGGTATCTCGATGACCACCGGATCAAATTCGACGAATTTTTTATTGGAATTCTACAAGTATGCTGAATTCGAATAAAAAAAAAAATTCATCGAACTGGTCAGCTGGTTATCGAGATATCTTCAATCAAAGTTAGAGAAAATTTTGCCGCGGCTAATATTTTGATAGACGTTTGGATTTTTTTAAAAACTTTGATCGAAGGTATCTCAACGACCAGATGACTAAATTCGATGAAATTTTTTTTTATTAGGATTCTACTATTATGCAAAATTCAAATAAAAAAAATTCATCGAATTTAGTCATCTGGTTGTCGAAATACCGATACCTTCGATCAAAGTTTTGAAAAAAATCTAAACGTAATAGCCGCGGCAAAATTTTCTCTAACTTTGATTGAAGGTATCTCGATAACAGCCTGACCAATTCGATGAATTTTTTTTTTTTTTTTGAATTCTGCATACTTATAGAAATCTAATAAAATTCATCGAATTTGATCAGGTGGTCGACGAGATACCTTCGATTAAAGTTTTTAAAAAAGTGATCTACATGGGTGTGGAAATATCATTCGTCTTAATAAAATCATATATGGAAATTTCGATTATTATAACGACACTCTTTAACGAAATCAGTATGTTTATTCGTCTATATGAATGAAAATAACTAATGATCTGTATTCCACGTAGGCAAACGATTTAAAATCAGAACTTCAATCAAACATAAAATTATTTTACACAACCCTTTTTTCCGAGACTATTCACTATAAAGTATTTGAGAAAGGGAACAAAAAATCTTTGTTCTCTAATCGGTTCTGGGCATTGAATATAGCATTCAGTTAATCACAGACTGGAAAGATATAGCATTTATAGATTTGGAGAGGTATAGCATTCGGATCTTTAATCACAGACTGGAAAGATATAGCATTTATAGATTTAACTGCAGATTGAAGAGGTATAGCATTCGGAGATCGAAGGTTTAACTGTAAATTATTAATAAATATATATACTGTAGATAAATTTAAAATTCTATAAGATAATGCCTAAAAGATACGTCATATTTGTAAACATTCTGTAACTGATTATGTATTATGTTGATATTCGTTCAACGAGAGTTTATTTTAAAACATGGAATGAATCCTTACTTACAGTACTTGTTTGAACGGATAAAATTGACTGGTAATTGTATCCCTATATTGATACTGCATCAATACTAAAAAAAACAACTGTTTAAGCAATTAGATCAGCAATGTAACCTTAGCATTGTATTCAATGGATCTCTAATCAGAAAGACTCGCTTCATTTAATGATTGTCCTATTGGTGATTCATGCTATTCGTAAAGTACGCACGTACGTCGCATATCTATTTATTTTTGCTGGTGTGACAAAAGATCAGACAATGTTAATGTTAAAAAAATTACGTAATATAAAAAAGTTTTCTTCAAAAAATTAATTAAATTTATTGCGCGGTGCAATCAAGAAATCTGGTTTGTTTGGAATGTACGCTTTAAAATAAACCGTTTACATAAGATGATGCAAGTTACTAATTCAAAGTCACATGACGCATGACCAATGATTCAGAGCAAACAAAAAAGAGAAGCTTTTCATTAAACTGCTAAAATAATAGTTCAAATAGGTTAATTATTAGAGTTTGATTAAAGAGATTTTGCTTCAAGAAAAATGTAGAAATTCAACAAATGAAGTTGAGCAAATAATTTTCGCCATACCCATAGGGGAGAAAAGCAGACTCACATTTCAAACCATTATTAATTTACATTGTAGATTGTGCATAATGATGTAACTCAAACCCGATAGTTTCGTTATGTGACGAACCCCAAACTCCAAACTGTGAAAAACTAGTCCGCAACAAAATTCCAAATACCATGATATCATATAAAATATCATTTTTATTTACCATAAATTTATGAATGTACTTTTGTTTTGATTAAACTGCCGTAATTGGTGCCGAATATTCATGTAGGAATAGTATAAGATATTAATGAAATTAAGTTTAACTTGCAATTATTCTTCAATCCGGTTCTAGATAATACACAGATTATGAAATCAATAATAAATTAATTTTTAACCAATACCGATACCAATAATGTTAATATATCGTCTAAACTTGTTATTTTCATAAAAGACTAACCTTATATAAGACTCGGAAATTTTTAAATTCCAGAATGATTATTAATCAAATTATTTACATATCCTGAGTTATAGTCTAGATCGGTCTGTAACATTATCGTGAAAAAAAAAACTTTTATACGAGATAATTATCATACATTTTTTAACAAAGAACTCTGTTGTAGTAACGTATGTACGTACGTACGTTTATGTATATGATGAAAGAGTTAAATGAATCCAAATTAGGAAAAATAAAAGCAATGAAGTGCTAAATTTATAAAAGTGCCACAGTCTTTACCTTTATGATAAATTTTCCTTTGCCACACATCGAGAACTTTCCTTAAATACCATATATTCTAAAACGTGAATTTTCTTTTTGTCACATAATTTATGTGTTCATTTTGTTTGGGCGTTCTCCACACACACATTAAATACTATCCAATTTTAGTTAGACTATGTAATGCAAAATATACATCAAAGATTAATTATAATTGATTCATGAATGAGAATTATCTTTCCGGTCAATTTTTCAATATTTTGCCACAATATAAATTCCAGATCATTAAAGGTGCCTATTCAGCATTTATAGATTCTGAGATTGACTATCATATATTTTTCTGTGGCTCTAAGGGCTATGCATAGCATGAATGTTAATCAGTGTTGAAAAAGCAAGCCGATACAAATCAGTGCATAATCCTTCAATCTATAATATCGAAAATATTGAATTAGACTTTTTGTAGTATGTTTTATAGTCGGGGTTTCAATTTTGATAAAATAAATGAATAGATAGCTCATTTATTTTAAATAAGCAGTATATCAATTTTAGACAAATTTGAATTAAATGCAGTAATGATCATTGTCAATTAAAAGCGTATTTCATGAATGATACTAACTACTGAGTGTAGAGAGGATTGCTATGCAAAACGATATCAGAACTTCATTTTTGATGATAAAAATTAAATAAAAACGTGACTGTCTGCTACAATAAATCTCATGTGACCTGTAATTATTGCTCCGGACTTTTAAGGTTTCACTTTCCTCAAATAATTAAATGGTTATTGTAAAAAGCTTCATACCAATGTTTAAATTCGTTTCCATACTTTAAGTAATTTGTTTTTTTATTTATATCATGCTATTGACTTTCTTCGTGAAAGTTTATAATGTCTCGTGATTTCAAATACATCAGCCAATATTAATTATTGCTAATACTGTAAGAAATTTGCAGTCAATTCTCGCTAAATTGAATCCTTAGACTTATTTAAAAAAAAAAATTACGGTTTATAAACGTATTAAATATTTAATCCAAACTTTATAATAAAATTTAAAAATTTTAAAGTTCGGTTTAGACAGAGCTTATCAGTTTAAAGAGAATTCATTGTATGTACCAGGTATATCAATAGAAAATTAAAAAATGCCCATGTGAACAAAAACAAATGACAATGATTATATATATATATGCCATATTAATACAAAAACAAAGCTGTGTTACAAACATTACATTATTCCCTCGATAATACATAATTAGAGCCTGGCAAGCTACAGTTTCTAGCCCGCTAATTTTACAAACAAATTCCATGCCTATTTCTAAAAATTCATAGGTCAATTGCTTTAAAGAGAAAAAGTATTATTATTCCCTTTTAAGAACGGCTGAGCATCAATAATTTATTTTGACCTACCGACAGAATCACACGGCTTTTAATAATTCCTAAGTTACCTAAATATTTAACCATGAAATTTATTGTTATAAATAAGTATATTTCATAAAGATAATATCTACACTATATATATGTATATATATTATTCGGATCAAAATTTTTTCTATTTTCAATTACGAAGAAAATCCTTATTACATCTGATATTGTGATAGTATAATAATTATACGAATGCATATATTAAATCGTGTTATTTATGAAACATTTAATTTAAGCCACCCCCGCAATATGCGATTATATTCTGTGCAAAAGAAAAAATAAAATAAAATAAATAAAAAATAAAGAACAAGGAAAAGATATAGCATAAAACCTTCTTCGGAGAACTATTTGGTGCAACGTAAACTTAAACTCATGACCAGCTATTCTCATATCACTCTTTTAAATTGCCAAATTAGAAAACTAACCGTTAATATTTAAATTATTTATAATAAAACCAATTAAATATCCAATCAAGTGATTTAATATATTCACCATATGAGTTATTTTTGCTTATAAATGCCTCGATCAAAATAAAAAAAATTTATACTTCGTCGTCGTTTTCTTGTAAGTATTTTATAATTTCTTTTTTAAATGAATCCTTGTTAATATTTTACATAAAACATCTAAATTTATAAATTTCAATCTCAAAACTATTCATTCACTTCTTTATATTCTTTATATTTAATTTTATTTAGCTGTCCTTTAAATATGACGTTATCATCATCACCAGATACTTGTGTTGAGTGTAAACAAATTCTCAATAATAATTCGTGGTGTTCATGCCAAAACGAAAGGAACGTGCGAAGTTTTAATAAATGGACTAGCAATGATTAAAAAATGGATAATATTATTCAATTTACTCAGCGCTGCGCACGAAAGAGTATGAATTACCTTGAATGGATTCCATTTGATGATCTTGATTGTATTAAGGTTGCTTTATCTTCGTTATGAGACTATACGATAAAAATTTATATCAATATATCGATGATATAGAAAATTTTCGTTGGGAAAATGTGATTTTTATGCTTCGCAGTATAATATATGGTCTTAAACGAATACATGATAATGGTCATTATCACGGCAATCTTCATGGTGGTAACTTGTTAATTTCGGCCAATAATGCAATAATCACAGACATCGGTTTATATGGTCCTGCAGATAGAACTAATTACTAGGTAAATGGAGGCCATTTAAGGCCCGAAGGACTTATCACGGATCAGTCCGACAATGGGTATTTTCGGAGAAATGTTTGTTTTTATCAGATCAACCCTTAATTTGCGGACACACACACATCCAGGTCACTATGACTCTCCCGTAATGTCCTTCGGACAATGATATTTATGGTGTCTTACCTTACATTGCACCTGAAGTATTAAGAGGTAATAAATATAAACAAGCATCAGACATATATAGCTTTGGTCTTTTAATGTGGACTTTATCAGAATGCGAGCGCCCATTTTGTAAAGATCCTCATGACCTTGATCTTGCAACACGCATATGTAATGGTTTACGACCAGAAATCGTTACTAATACTCCGGAAGTATACTTATCACTAATGAAAAGATGCTGGCATCAAAATCCTGAAGAACGTCCTAATATTGTAGAACTATATGAGAAGTTAGATAGTTGGGCAACGGCTATACAACATAATCCTACTTGTCGAACTATTGACTCTATGGCAATATACAAGAGTCGATTATTAAACTTTCGATCCCTTCACGTTACACGATGATCACAATAATGCATTATTTAAATATCCGATACGTAATTTGGCAAAATCTAAAGTTATTTATAATAATTTAATTTTTAAAGTGGCAAAATCTAATGTTATTTATATCGATAATTTAATTTCTAGAGTGAGCGGATATATTTTTTTTACGATATAATTTCTATTGTAATTCGAGTAAAATCCGAATATCATTACGGCGCATTTGCCAAATACCCCAAAATTTGAAAAATTTGGCTGCTAATACGTAAATAGTAATTTTGGCTAAGATATTCAATGCTTCCCAGGTTAAGGTGTGTCATTATAATAAATTTATATTTCTAATTAAATGCGTCAAAGAGTGGGAAGATTGGTTAGCCTGTGGGGAAAATGGGTTAGACGCATTGTTATTATAGTTCGGAGTGGCAAGAATTTTTTTTTGGGGTTCAATATTAAAAAATCGATAATAAACTTTGTCCCCAAAACTTAAATTTGGGGACAAAAAATTGACAAACGCGCCGTAATGTGTAACATTAAGAAATTAAGATTAAGAATTTTCACAACTTAAAAATAAGCGTTTAATAAATCTTATAAAAAAATACTTTAATTTTATACAATCGTATAAATAGAAGTATAACTTGATAAAAATTTGAGTTATTATTATTACGTATTATTATTATTTGATTTAAGTTGATACTGTAAGTTATATATTACTTTTTTTTGTCCAACATCTGAAAAGAATTTGTAATTTCTGAATTACCATTACTTTTAATGTAATATAATATACGTATTTCCTTTTTGGAAAAATGAAATTTGATTTACATAAAATTAGTTCGTAATGATCAATAGCTATTAAAAAAGCAATAGATTATTTATTATAAGATTGATTTTATTTTTGATATTTGTTTTTTCCCCTCTCATTATTCAATAACAGTAAAAAAAAAATAAAGATTAAAAAGTTTAAAGAAAAAGGTAAACAAGAAAGAAAGGTCTATTATCTAGAAAAGCCATTTCTACATAAATAAGTTTATGCTTCATTACCAATATTATCACTACGAGTAACAAATAAAAGTAATGTTCCTATGAGAATAGTTAAGCATTGTTCATGCGTATGCTCTATCTTCCTTCCTCCGATTATCTCAAGTTATTGGCTCCATGATTCAATGACGCTAATGTCCTATTTGCATAGAGTGCACCCGCAAGTGCCTCTCCTCGAGAATCTATTTCAATAAAAAAAAGGTATTTTTTTAAGACTATTTAAAAAAGTTTATTTCATTTCCATGAATGCATTTGTTTATATGATTTACCTTTATTACGTATTACATGTTCAACTACACATCTAGTTGAGAAAATGAAGTTTATTGGTTTTATTCCATGAAATATCCGTTTGCAATTTCGATTTTTAAAGGTTTACAAACTAAATAAGTTACAGTATAATTTTCCGCAGATATACTCTCGGGACGCATAATATTTAAATTTCGAGTTATATGCATATATATAATTTAAAATATTCTTTATATGACGTTTAAAATACAAATGGACCCAACAGAAGAGTCATCAAATAAATTTCACCGGATTGTGATAATTCATGAAATAAACTATTTTGTTAAAGTGAATTAACTATTAACTAACTATTAACTAGTTAAAGTTACTCTAACAAATGAACATCACCAGTCTTGAGGAAACCATACTAGCCATTTCCTAAAAAAGTATTATAAAATCATAAAATTCTTAATTTTCTTTTATGTCTATATTTATCCAATTTAATAAATTCAATTAACTAACTTTATATAAATCAATTATCATATTTCGAAAATAAGTGAGGGTACAAAATGTCCTATTTCTACTTTGAAATTTTAAAATCAGAAAAAGAAAAGTTGTCCGGAGATATAATGAATATCCTTTTTTTGATAATTTGTTGTTATCATATTTATCATATGATATTATCGTAATAAAAAATCATAAGTAATGTTACAGAGTTATTATATAATAAGCTTACAAATCAAA
>CAJVPY010002741.1:0-15488 GCA_910591965.1 Dentiscutata erythropus | reverse complement strand
CGATTTAATTATTAATTTATCAAAATATTTACCAACTATCTATATAGGTTACATCAGGTTATATAAATTAAAATGACTTAAAATGACAATATGACTTATGACTTGGTCACTAAGTCATTTAGGTCAAATCTAGTCATATATCAACACTGTCAGAATTGGCTTAATTTTTATGTAGTTAAGTTTGATTTAGTTTGCATTGAAGTTATTATTTTTTCATAAAGAATTCTGTTGTAATTCCTCACTATTTTGGTGACTATAGTATAGATTAAGGTCGAGTTAGTTTGTATTGAATTATTAGTTTAAAATTATTGTGAATTCTACCTTAAGTTCCTGTAAAAATTCTGTTATAAAAACTTGCTATTTTGGTAACCATTGTATTTGTTAAAGTTGAGGTAGATTGCATTGAAATTGTCTTGTATTTCTATATGGTTGTAAGTTAGCTTGTATTATAATTATCATAAAAATTACTGTTACAAACCTATTAAGATTGAATTTGTATTTGTGATTTATTTCTATCATGAATTACCAAAAAATTTCATACAAAACTTACTTGTTTTTCTAATAATTACAATATGTAGCTGAATTAGTTTGTGTTGAAATTATAATTGTTATATTATGAGTTACTGTAAAAAAATTCTATAGTAAATCTCACTATTCTGGTAATATACATTTCATGGCTCATTAACACATGTTATTAAAGTTATCCATATCTCAGTCAATTTAATATTCAAAGTGCATATAATAAATAAAACTTAGTTTAAAAAATCATAGATAATAACTGAGAATGTAAATAGTATTTGTGTTTCAGTATTCTTATTTCAATTTTCATATATTTACAGTATTATTAATTCATAGATCAATTATGAGTTCCATATATACAAATATACTAAATTACTAAATTATGACAACATTATTATACAAGTGATCAAAATGGCACAATAATTACAGTTTTGATAAACATAATCTTTATTAGCTTAGCTGATTTAGCATAACCAAATTACATATCATATCATAAACCTACTCATGCTACTGATTAATTCTAATATTTAAATAATTCAGAATACTTATAACAGATATGCTTTATTTAATTCATATAGTAGCAGAGTAAAATTTTTATACTGAAATGCAATTTTTTTTTGAGTCATGAGACTACAATTTATATATATATTGTATAAGTGGGAATGAAATCATAATATGTTTAAAATTCATCTATATTAGAATAGAATAATTATACAAATTCCAGCCCTAACTTTAAAAATCCTGAATCTAATTCTGTTTCTATATACATATAAGAAATTGAGACCAATTTAGAAAAGTAAATTATTGATATTGTAAATTTTCAATGATATATGATCTGTTATTTGAAGATATGTAACTTAAGAATATATATCTTATCTTCACATATAGAGAACACTCATGCCTGAACAATAATGTAATTGAAATATTCAAATAAAAAAAGTCATACACAATTGGGAAATCCGGAAAATATTATGACATGTGATCTGTAATCTGACATGATTTAAGATTACTAACACTAAAAAAGATTAGCAAATATCAAAAAGTTAAACAAAACCTGTTTTGAAATCATGAGCCATGCACTTATATAAAAGAGTTAGTTCTAATTAATCAAATACTTTGGTAAGGACAGAACAAACATGACAGCAGGATAATTTTATTATATTTTGATTGATTGATTTTTGATTGATTGATTGTAAATTAATTAATGGAAAAGCTATGTAAAACCTTGAAACAATTATTAATAAGTTAATGCAAGATTAGTATAACAGGTGGCATTTACATGCCACCCTCTTATTATGACAAATACAGTATAAATTGAAATTATAATAATTTCACTATAAAAAATCATGTTTCTATCATGTATTAATATAATAAATTATTACAAAAATTACTACTATCCTGGTGATACATATTATGTAGTTAAGGTTGTATTAGTTTGTATTGAATTAGCATGAACTTTATTGTATACAGTCATTTTTCTTTATAATCATGTGGTTTGCTTTACATAAGAAAGAAGTGATTATAAAAAATTTAAATAGTAATATGATTATATAAAGTTTTTTTCAATAAACAAATTTTCAATAAGTTTTCAAACAATGGTGTTTATAAAGAGCATGGGACTATATAGAAGGTGACTGTAGAGGAGGGAAACTGTACTACTGAAAAATTACTATTGTAGAGCTTGCTATTCTGTTAATACATATAATTATTTAAAGGTTTACATCAAAATAATATTTTGAGTTACTATAAAAATTCTGTTATGGAACTTGCTATACTATAAATAGTATATAGTTAAGGTTGAGTTGTTTACAGTCGTTACCTATAATCACAGTTTGTTTTACATAAAAAAGATATGATTATAAAATTTAATAGTAATATGATTATATAAAGATTTTTTAATAAATAAATTGCCAATAATTTTCAAATAATAGTGCTTATAAAGTAGGTATGATTATATAGAAGATTACTATAGAGGAGAATGACTGTACTATAGGAACTTCTATTGCAGAACTTACTTACTATTCTGGTAACACATAGTATAAAGTAGGTTTGCATTAAAATTATTGCAATTTCTACTAAATAAATTTGTTATATAACTTATTTATTTGTTAACATATAGTAAAGTAAAATCAGATATTATGGTACACTTAAGAGTTGCTAATAGTAAATTTTTTATAAAAGGCATATTTATTCACAATATTTATCAAATAATATATTCGACCTACCATTTAGCAATAAAAAAAAGTCTTGATTTTAAAACAAACTTGATTTTTTAAACTTTCAAAAAACTATTATGCTTTTTAAGACAATATTAGTATATGTAGATAACCTTTTTATATTTTACTTCGCTGATCTCTTCCCAGAAATTATCCAAGTAGGAAAAAAGAAAAAAAGAATATCAACTACAACATGATGTCTAATCTTCCCTTAATTTTTAAATGGAATTGATTAAATTTTTAATCATTTGATTTGTCTCAGTAAAATGAACTGAATAATACTAAAATTATTCAATTCTAATCTATAGACTTCTAGATATCATAAAAAAATAGAAGTGTACTACAATACCACTGTACTATACCTGACTTCACCTTATGTGGTTAAAGTAAGTTGATTTAACCATAATCTACTATAAAAATTTTGTTACAGAACTCACTTGCTATTCTGTTGATACATGGTGTGTGGTTAATATTAAGTTAATTTGCATTGAAATAATATGATTTTTATAATAAGGCACTATAAAAAATTCTGTTACAAAACTTGCCATTCCAGTGACACACAATATGTGGTTAAGATTGAGTTAATTTGCATTAAAATTATTGTAATTTTTTTGTTACTATAAAAAATTCTGTTGTAGAACTTGCTATTTCAATAGCACAATATTATTAAAGTTAGTTTGCATTAAAAATATAATAATTTTTATTGTAAGCAGCTGTGTCATGAAACTTGCAATGCAATATACAGTTAAAGTTTAGATAGTTTCATTCAAATTATTATGATTTTTATTAAGAGTTATTGTAAAAATTCTTACTCTCCACTATTGTACGTTGTGACAAGGTAAATCGTGGCTTGGGTTAAAATTTTCTGTAAATAGTAGATTAGATGCATATTTACTTGTATGTGGCACAGTTATTTCGTATGAATTTGAAAGAAGTCGATCATACAAATTCGTACGATGCTTTCACCTTCGTATAGTCATCGGCAAAAATAACACCTGATTTTGATCATGTGATTGATTCTTGAGCTTTGCGAAGCCATTCCTTACAGACAAAAATATAAAGGCAAGGTTTGAATGGTGTCAAAAATACCTATCATATAGCGCCTATGATTGGCGGCACATAATATTTTCTGATGAAACATCCATCGAAATCAGTAAACAATCCCGCCAAATTAGAGTGCGGTGTCTTGATGGTGAAAGGTATAAAAATAAGTGCTTAACCCCGAGTTTTAAGAGTGGTAGACATTCGGTAATGGTGTGGGGTTGTTTCGTTGCCGGAATCAAGGGTCCCCTCATTTTTTTTGATGAATATAAGGGACCAAAACAAAAAATCAATAAAAAAATATATACTAAGGTCCTGGAGGACCATTTAGTATCATTTTATAAAAGAGCCAAAGCATCTCATTCGTTAGTAGGTGCAAAAATAATCTTTCAACAGGACAATGCACTGATACATAAAGTAGCCGATTGGCTTAAAGAAAAAAAAATCTCTAAATTGAACTAGCCTACAAGATCTCCCGATCTAAATCCGATCTAAAATGTTTGGAAGGTACTGAAAGATAATATTCAGAGCTGAAAAGAATTTCCAAGAGAAGTAGACGATCTCAAAATCGCCCTAATAGAAGAGTGGTCGAAATTGGAAAAGTGGGTTTTTTTGAAGTCTGTAGACTCAGTTCCAAGAAGGATCGAAGCGGTATTCAAAGAAGAGGGTGGGCATTCTAAATATTGATTAGGCAAAAAATATATATATATATTATGTATATATGAAAACATGAAAAAAATCATGTATTTTGTTTTTGTTCGTTAAATAAAAAAAATCGGGCGTTACTTTTGCCGATGACTGTACAATTAGTATAATTCTTATATATAGAACCTAGTAAAGTAGGTTAAATAGAACAAAGCCATTATTTGCACAGTATTGGTCTAAAGTATTTAAGACCTATCTTTTCGTTTCAATAAAAGAGAACTCATTAGAGTTCGACTCAGTTAGAGTCTATTATTCTGACTTTAAAGTTCCGCTCTACTTACCCCCGATAAGTCAAATCCAAATAAAGGATTAGTAGTTTAATCCCATGACCCGAATTAGTCTCATGACGTAATATAGAGCTCTAATCTAACTAATAGCTTCTTCCACGCCTCAATCGTAGCCTACAATATTAAGGGTTAGATAGAGTTTGGTAGTTTAGAGTATTGTTTGGATTAGTTTTAGTGTAAATTGATATCCGTATCACACATATTTCCCGATTCCGGTGTGAAACCGGAAACGTGAGCACGTGCCCACATGATTCCGGATATTCGATTTCACCGATATTACCATCGGTTCGATACCACCGATAACCCTGATCTGAAAGATTAGTACGATCAGAGCAATTCTTGCGATATGATAGATATTACTGATATTGGCTAAACAACCGATTGTAAGGATCTAACCGATCCTACGAATGTAATAGACAAAATTCACAACAATTATAAATAAAGGCCTTTTGCCATGGGAAGAATATCTCCCATCTTTGCTTTTATTAAATCACTAAATCATACAATTACTTTTCATATATCTTACGATTACTTTTCATAAATCATGCGACTACTTCTCGTACATCTTACATTTTCTTATAATAAATCATACAAGTCCTTTTTAATAAACCATATACTCTTTTATACGTTTGATAAATACCCACGTTACGACCATTACTAAAGCTATAAAAGACCTAAGTTCTGTCCCGAAACTATACTTAACCGCTCGACCAAATCTAACACGCTTTTTCGACCCACTTAACCAAACCTTTGGTTACACGAATCTCTTATTGATCAAACGACAGACTCGCCGATTTCAGGTCTGACACCGGATCAGTTCCTACGCTCACAGCGTACTAACATTAAACTATACTGTCAAAAATACAGTATATCTTACATTAAAAATACGGAAAACAAAAATAGAATACCACAATTTAACGACACAATCATTAACAACAATAGAATAATTATTTGAATCATTTCCTGATTTGTCTATGGTATGACAAATCAACAAAACTATATCAAATTCAAGAAATTACCGGTAATATTTTATACGGACGTGTAGATCTACAGTTCGTTTCATAATTTAAAATTTTTAACCAAAATTAGTCTTTCATATAGACAATCATCCTTAATTTACTTATTCACCCAATAGCATAATAATGATCAGCAATACGTAGACAAAGAAAATGGCGTTGCAATGTTTACTCACACGACTACTCACAAGATATCACACAACCTATCAAATTCAAATCTAGAAACCAATTCGGACCATCCGTAAAAACCTTTACGAGATAAACTTTAATTTGAGTGATTTTTATTTTAAGTATTTACTATTGTTATTTTAATCTGAATGCCTAATTTATTATGTAAAACAATAGTGCTAATAAACGACATTACTATTATTATTTACTGATTTAGATAAGATAATATTGAAAGGGCCAAAAATGGTTTAGCGGAATAGAATTTGAGACTTTTCGATCTTATGTTAAAAAAAATGTCAAATTATGCAATGCTATATACCAGGGTACCTAATTGAAAGTCACATATAATGAAATTTAACTTACTTATATGCTTTTAAACACCTGGGTCTTGTATTATTTTACATGATTATTTTTATATGTACCACTAAAAAATTGTACAGAGTACTTTTATTTAATCAATAAGTGGTTAATAATAAAATGAATAAAAAGATTTGCTAATTCAAACATAAATATAATAATTGATGTAGTTTAATGATTACAGGATTAGAATTAATTACTATAGCACAATATTTCAATCCAATATGATGGAATATAGAAGGTATATGATTGAATGTATTTCTTTTGTCGGTTTAAATATAAGTATATACGTACATATAAAAGTAAACCTACCTCAGATTTAATCCAATAATACTAGATACACTTATGACGCCTTACAGATGCAATATCGGTGATGACCGTTAGGACTTAAAACATTTTCCCAATCAGTCTATTAAGATAAAATGAACGTAAGCTAATCTTAAACTAATCTTGGAGCACGTTTTTTAGTGGTTGGAATGCAATGTTAGCCGGTATAATGTATCGAATTTTGTGTAACGGCCTTAATTTATACTATACAAATAAAGTATTGTTATGCAACATCGTGAAAACAATCGCGTTTTTGACGGAAAGTATAGATGATACTGATACTATGATGCGTTCAGGCTTATAAGAATTTTTATTTTTCTAGCATTGTGGTATTCCTCAAATGGTACCGAATTTGAAATCACCGATATCATTTAACACTATTTAACTATAAAAACTCCAGCTTTTTATCTCACTCTAAATCATTTTTTGAAAAATTTTCTAACCATGAACCAATCTACAAATCAAGCTGTTGGTGCTAATCATCAAAATAATAATGGGCTGCAAATAGTTCAGAATGTCGGCAGTCCACAAAATGCTGCTATAGTTAGGCAGTCTCCAAGGCCTCAGAACACATTCGTCGGTAATTTAACTGCGGTCAACAATATATTGACCTAGTTGAAGGTATATATTTATGCTCTAGAACGCAAAGAACGCAATATGTAGAAAATCTATCATTGCAGGCTTTCAATCCAATTTCGGGGAATTCCTTCCCTTAAATATCCGAATCTTTCTTTGATAATTAAGCATTTTATTCTTTTTATAGATTTATAATATTTTTTCACACTTTAATTGTAAAGATACCCTTAAGAGTATATAAATAATTTCAAATTTTATATAGCATTTTAATACAATATTATATTTCTGACTATATGTAGACACAGTATAAATTTATGGAAATATGGTGTAATATAATTCGGATACCTTTATATTCTCATTCATATGAAATTTTATTTATGTTTTTGATTTTGTCATACGAGAAATCGGCGAGTCTATCAGTTCAACAAAAATGATAGTTACGGTTAGGCTTGGTCGAAAAAAGGTGCGTTAGGTTTGGCAGAGTGGGTGAATATGAGTAATATACCGCAGAGTAGTTTTAAAGTGATGTATTTTATTATATTATATGTTTTAATAAACGATTGCCCTAATTTTTACTATTAAGCGATGTGAAGAGTAATAAATGAAAATTTATAAAGAGTTTTTTTTGGTCTCTGCACGAGATAAATAAAATATCAAAAAAAAGAAAAAATAAGACAGCTATGTTAAGCTGTAAAAGAAAGCATCATCACTACTTGTTGAAGCGCTTGGGTATTTTTATGTAATGAAGAATCGGTTTCCATTGAACGGTCTGTTGAATAATGATTAAAGTGAAGAAACAGTATTTTACAGCTATTTTCATAATTTTTGGGACACCTGATAAAATTTGCCGAATGATATTTCGGCCGATCTGGTTAGTTATTGATTTCGGAATAAAAGATTCAATAACAGATATAGATATACGTAATTTAAGATCAGGTGAATAATATAATATTGCAGTATTATAAACAGTGTTTCGGAGGGTTTCGGACCTTGGGAGGTTTAGGCCGAAACACTGATTATTAAGTACTGCATATGTATCTCTGGCACGTATGAATTCTGTTCCAGTTATGCAGATCCTGTGCCCCAGATCTTTTAATAAATTCTAAAGCTAATAGTGATAATTTCTCAATAGCTACTTAACCAAATTCAGTAAAATTTTTTTATTTTAATTTTATTGCTTTGAAAAATTAAAATTCATTGAATTTGGTTTAATAAATATTGAGAAAACATCAATAAAGTTTTTTAAAAACTTAAATATCAAAAAAAAAAATTCAATATCTCAAGTAAAATTTTCCTTCTTTAAAATTTAAGCAAAGATTTCTCAACCATAAATTATTCAAATTTAATAAGCTTTTTTTTTATTTTAATTCTGTG
Source organism: Dentiscutata erythropus (assembly GCA_910591965.1). Taxonomy (NCBI): domain Eukaryota; kingdom Fungi; phylum Glomeromycota; class Glomeromycetes; order Diversisporales; family Gigasporaceae; genus Dentiscutata; species Dentiscutata erythropus. The sequence continues at coordinate 6,902 of CAJVPY010002741.1, read as the reverse complement.
GTTCATAAAATAAAATAAAATAAAATAAAAATTGATTGAATTTGAATAGCAAATTGCCAAAAAATTTTATTAAAAATTAAAAAAATTTTGCCACGGATTTTTTTTAAGACACCTAAACATTGAACGAAGATTATTTAGCAATTACCAGATTGAATTCGATTAATTTTTTTTATTTTGATTCTATTAGCATATATAATTAAAATAAAAAATTTTAATCAAAATTGATAAGGTAAATGCCGAGTAAAGCTGCTACAAAATTTTTTTATTTCATGGACTCACAGAATTAAAATAAAAATAAGTTTATCTAATTTAAATAGTTTATAGTTGAAATTCTTTGCTTAAAGTTTAAAGAAAGAAAATTTTACTTATTATTTTTCGATATTTAAGTTTTTTTTAAAACTTTAGTGATGATTTTTTAATTGCATTAAACCAAATTCTATAAACTTTTTTTATTTTAATTCTACAAAGTTATAGAATTAAAATAAAAAAATTTTACTAAATTTTTTTAAGTAACTATTGAGAAATTATCACTAAAAGGTTTAAAAAAACTGTCAAATTTATTAATAGAATCTGTATACTATAACTCTGGACTTCCCTAGCATCATCTGAAAAATGGCACATATCGCAGATTTACAGAATTGGACCTTTTTTTAAGACCCCAAATTTCATATAATTTTACAAGTTAAACCATCTTATCTGTTATCTCTAAGATTTATACTTATCTAATAGGTTTATTTATATGATCAGTTATATATTGATTATCTGACTATTATCTGACCAATCAATTTTTGTAAACAATTATATTTTGGTGACAATTTTTAGAGTCCAATTTCAGTTCTGTAAATCCACCAATATGACTATTATGTGATATTCAAATAATTCTTTAAAATTCACTTAGATTAGATTAGAGTCTATGTTAAGGTTAGGATTAAAGAAGTTTTAATAGTAGAATTATTCACGAAAAGCTGTTAGTTAATACACTGAAGATAGTTTCTTGTGCAAATTTTTAAAACAAATATTTGTTTTGTATTTTCTAATTGTGTTACATTGTACCAAATCATAGATTATTATTGGCTAATAAACTGTTAATTATTATGTTATACTGGGGTAGTTGTATCTCTGGCACAAAATTGATCTGACGTATGATAATTGTTATTCATAAGTTATTATCATGATGATTAGCACCTAAAATCAAGATGTAAATTGTGAATTGTAATTAATATTTAGAGTTTGCAATAGGATAAGAGAGATTAAATTTGCTATTTAAGGTTAAAGGAGTAAATAGTTAATCAATAGTGCTTTTTTCTTTGCTGTCTGACATTGTTTAGAGATAAAATGGAGAGTAACAAGTTAAGAATAAGGAAGTAAAATAAAAAAACAGTTTAAAAAAATAAATGAATTGAATAAATGAAGTTGTTTTTGGTAAAAATAAGTGAAGAAATAGAAATAAGTAGAGTTACTTGGGACTTGTTTACCAACTTGAGTGGGCTTGCTTGGTAACATGTTTTCTAATACTCACAGTATAAACTTAAAAGTTTATTATATATTAAGTAAAAATAAAAACAAAAATAAAAAATAAAAAGTAAAAAAAATGTGTGAAAAAATAGAAATAAGTTACTTGGAAACTAGCTTACTAACTTGAGTGACTTGCTTGGTAATATGCTCTTTTATACTTATAGTATAATCTAAAGTAAATAAATAAATAAATGAAAATAAGCAGAGTTGCTTAAAGAAATAGAAATAAATAAAATTGTTTGAAAACTAGTTTACTAACTTGAGTGGTTTTGCTTAATAACATGCTCTCTGATACTTGCAGCATAATTTAAAGATATATATTTTTAAGAAAAATAAAAAAGTAAATGAACAAATAAATAAATATAAATAAGCAAAGTTACTTAAAGGAATGTAAATAAGTAGAGTTGCTTGGGAACTAGCTTATTAACTTTAGTGGGCTTGCTTTAAAACATGCTCTTTAATGCTTGCAGCATAATTTAAGAGGGTGCTGGTCAAAATCCTGACAAACAGAATTCTGACAGGCCATAATCCCAACAAAAAAATCCCAACAGTAAAAATTCTGACAAATTCTGACAACAAAAAATTATTGTTTATTCAAGTTAGAGTAAGATTAGGTGAGTGCATAGGTTAGAGTTAGGGTGTGTGCCTAGGTTAGGGCTAGGGTATAGGTGATTTATATAGTAAAATTGCTCAACAAACACTTTTTTTGATTGTTGGGATTTGTTAAGATTTTTGATTGTCAGGATTTTTTTGACCTGTCGAGATTTTGTTTGTTGGGATTTTGACCCAAACCCATTTAAGAACATATTATGTAGTTATATATTTGTGATATAGTTTAAAAAAAACGAAAAAGAAAATAAAAAGGAAAAATAAATGAACAAATGAATAGAAGTAAGTTGAGTTGCTTGGGGACTTGCTTACTGACTTGTATGGGCTTTAATTGTATATTTAAAAAAATGTAAAATGAGAATGTGGAAAATGTGTATTGCAAAAAAAAGAAGAAATAAGATTTTGAGATACTCGGGAACATGCTTGCTGACTTTTGAGTGGTCTTGCTCAGTAACTTGCTTCACAATGCTCATCTAATGTTTAGTATTGAAATTTGAAAAATTAATGAATTTGTTTAAAGATTGTTGAAATACAATGATGCATACACTCTCTTTTTGCCACGTGACTATTATGTAAACCAAACACAACCCTAGGCCCGCTAAACAGCAATATTAAATAAGTACTTAAATTTAATATTATTAAAGTACTTTAAATTTAAATTATATTAAGTTTTATATTTATAATATATTTAATTTTTAATATTTTTGAAGTACTTTAAATAAGTGCTTATAATCAGTGTTGTTAATGGACATGGACATGTCCATGGACTGTCCATGGACATGAACATATAAAAATATGGATGTTCATATCCATGAACATATAGAAATATGTCCATGTCCATGGACATGGACATTGGACATTGTGTCCATGGACTGTCCATGTCCAATAATTTGCTTGGACATATGTCCATGTACAACACTGCTTATAATTACATACCAACATATCTTAGGCCTAATAAACATTTATTAAGTATATAGCAAATACTTAACAAATAATTTTTAAATGCTTTGACAAACTTTGTGATGCTTACATGGAATTGAATATTTATGTATTTAGAAATGTATAAGTAAATATATGGGCACCTAAAGCCGCAGACTACTCCCATAGTGTCTTCTTCATGTCAATAAATTGATCCGAGCGAGAATACGCGCAAGAAATACGTATACATGTCAATATATAGTCTTTATAATACTGTAAAATTATATTATTCGCCTGATCTTAAATTACGTATGTCTATATCTGTTATTGAATCTTTTATTCTCGAAATTAACAACTTAACCAGATTGGCCGAAAAATCATTCGGCAAATTTAATCAGTTGTCCCTGAAATGCGTAAAAGCCTGAAAAAAGTATGTGTTCCTGAGAAATTGCTTCTGAATTCACCTTACCCATTATTCAACTGACTTTTTAATGAAGCCCGATTCGTCACTACACAAAAATACCAAAGCGCTTCAACAAATAGTGATGGTGCTTCTCTTTTTACAGCTTAGCATAGCTGTTTTTTTTTGTTTTTTTTTGATATTTTATTGCTTTATTTATCTCGTACAGAGGCTAAAAAAATTTCTTTATTAAATGTTTGTTATTTTCAAGTAAAAGTTAGAGTGATGGTTTATCAAAAAAAAAAAAAACCTAAAATAAAATCGGTGGATATGACATCTATATTCCCTTTATTAAAACATATAATATTATATAGTACATCATAAACCCACATTACAGTATATTACTCATATTTGCTCATTATCATACCCATTCTACCAAACCTAACACGCCATTTTCGACCAATTAACAATGAGAATATAAAGGTATCCAAATAATGTTACACCATATTTCATAAATTTATACTGTGATTACATTTAGTCAGAAACATGATATTGAATTAAAATGCTGTATAAATTTTACATACTACTTTTCAACTAAAGCGCGAAAAAAAAATTATAAAACGATAAAAACAATATAATACTTATTTATCAAAGAAAGATTCAAATATTTATGGGAAGGAATTTCCAGAGGTTGGATTGAAAATCTGCAATGATCCATTTTCTACATATTGCGTTTTTTGTGATCTAGCATATAAATCTATGCCTTCAACTAGGTCAATGTATTGTTGAACTGCAGTTAAATTACTGACGAATACATTTGCAGCGTTCTGAGGCCTTAAAGGTTGCCTGACTATATTTTGGGCCCTTCGAAGTAGGCCAGCAGCATTTTGTGGACTACCGATATTCTGAAGTATTCGTAGCCCATTATTATTTTGCGGCTGAACACCAACATTTTGATTTGAAGATTGGTTCATGTTTAAAAAAAGAATTTTTTTAAAAAAAATGATTTAGAGAGAAATAAAAAGTTGGTTTATTTTTTAATGATATTCGCGATTTCAATTTAGATACCATTTACGATGCTAGGAAATAAAAATTTTTGTAGTCCGGACGCAGCACAAATTGACTTTATTTTTTCTTATCGTTTATTATTCTGATCATGAATCGCTCATGTTGTATTTATCTACTATTTAATGTTTCATGTACAACCGTATCAAACCAGTCAATGCTGAAGATAAATGTGCCTCTTTTGGTAAACACCGGAAGATGTCTTCACAATTATAATAATATAGAAATAATGAGATTCATAATGTTTAAAGTTAAAGGCTTACATACATGTCATAAATGGTTTAATTGTTGATTTAAAAGGAAATAATTAATTGGTAAAATAAAAATTGAGATTATTAATCCAAAAGGAAATCAATCGATAAAAACCATTTTGTTATTAAATTATTTTTGATATTAATAAAGTTCAAATACAACATATGCAGCCTGTGCAGAAAATTTGGAATTTATGACCATAGTAATGCAAGTCAAAGTAACATCAAAAGTTGAAATTAAGTAAAGCATAGAAAATTTGTAAATGATTTCCACTAATTAGTTACATTAAGTTTAATGAGACTTAATTGCATAATTTTATATTTGGGATATGTGTTGAGAAAATAAATTTATTTTTATTTTAATTTTATAATTTTATAGAATTAAAATAAAAAAATTTTCTCCAGGTAGATTAATCATCGAGGAAATTTTAATTTTTATAATTATTATTTTTGCCAAATTCGCCCTTTTTCTCAACCCCTAGCCTATTTTGCCTTATTCCTTCAAATCCCCATCAATAGGGGGTTTCAGACCTAAGGTTCAGGTTTCTGATTTCGAATTAAATTAGTAACGTATCGATTTTATAATCAGTGAACTATAAATCCTATTTAGTTTTAGTTGTAAATCTATTTATATAATGAGATATAAAATACATTATCAGAAAAAGGTGTTTATTTTTATCCTCGGATAACTCCTTTTTCATTTTCTGATTTCGAAAATTCAAACGAAAATAGGAATTTTTAAATTTCCACTTATTTTCAAAATAAGCTAACTCTGAAACCCCAAGTTTTTCCACGCTTTAATCTTTTATTAATATAAAATGTAATCTCCACTCATTTTAGTATTATATAACTCCATTATAATAATTTAGTCAAATATATACAATTTAACAATAAAGCATTTTAGGTACAGTATTTAAAAGAACTGCATATAATATTTCAATATTTATTGCTTAATCTTAAATACGCTAAAGTCGCATATGTATACATTAATAACAACTGTTTTTTAGGCTAAGTTATTTTTTAATGTCCTGAGTCAACTTGTAAAATGTATGGCAAAGAAACAAATAACCATTTTAAGTTTTGCGTTACATCAGATCTGCTTGTATGATGTGATCGGCTCCTTACATATAGACGTATTATCTAAATTTCCGTTTAGGTAGCACAGTATCATCTATACTTTTTCGTCAAAAACGTGAGAACGATCATTTTTAGTATAGTATATTTCAAAAACTTGTTACACCAAATTTCGATACATTAAATAGTCACTAAATAAAGTGCTCCAAAATCAGTTTAGCACACATTTTTTCTATCAATAGACTGATTGGGAAAACGCCGTGCAGTGGTTCTGGGTCACTACATCACTACACAGTGTAGACATGCCTTTGTTTATAGCATACAGCACAACATTATAACGTACTGTAATGCAAAAATTTTTGCTGATCGCTTTTACTAGTCAATCAGATCATTAGAGCAAATTTTACGTACTATTTGTGTGCCAATTGTACGGTTTTAAATTTAACAGCCATCACCGATATTGCTTCTGTAAGGCGCTGTAAGTGTATCAGGCATTGTTGGATTAAAATCTGAGATAGTTTTACTTTTCATATGGGCGCATATACTTATATTCCAAATCGACGAAGAAATGCATTCAATCCTATACCTTCTATATTCCATCACATTAAATTAATTCTAATCCTGTAATCATTAAACCACGTCAATTATCATGTTTTAAGTGCGTCACTAATATGTAAATAGCACGAAAGAATAATGTAAAAAAACAAGCCTGAAATTGACTTCAAAGTTTAGATTCCTTAATATACTTAGTTATCAAAGTTTAATATGGTTTAATCAGCCAAACTCTTTTTATTCCTTTTACTGTTAACCGCTTATAGATTAATTAAAAGTATTGCCCTTAATATTATTATGACTATGTATGATTGTTTTTGTGGTACATTATAAATAATTATGTAAAATAATACGAGACCCAGGTATTTAATTTCATTATTTGTGACATTCAATTAGGTACCCAGGTATTAAGCCTTACATAAATTGACCTTTTATATATATACTAGTCTCTAACCCGGTGCGTAGCACCGGGCTTTAACATTCTTAATTTTTTTTATATTCTTTTAATTATAATTGAT
>CAJVPY010002740.1:0-15495 GCA_910591965.1 Dentiscutata erythropus | reverse complement strand
CCGTGGGATTTGAACCCTAGACCTGCTACTTGGAGAGGGTGACAACTTGACCACTTCACTAAGCTGCCACACCTCTAATTTTTTTTTTTTAAATAATGCATAACTCATCTTCTAGCAAGATTCTTTTGCTAGGATTTGATTAGGTAAAATAGAAGTTTGCAGGCTGAAGGTTTGTGAATATATATATAAATGCTAATTTTTGTTTTTTGAATTTAGATTGTACAAGACATATATATAATACATTTATATTAATTTAGATAAATACTGAGGATGGCATAGTTTATTTTGTATTAAGGCTATATGTAAAATAATTTAGTTCTTTTTTTTTATTTAAATTATTTGTTGCTATATAAAATTTAAACTTTAAATGTTTTTAAAAGATTAGAGTAAGTACTAACGTAGCTTATTCTTTCATTGTTAGTATTAAGGTGAAAATAATTTTATTTTAACAAATTGAATTTTTTTTTTATTAAACATGATTAGATTATGTAAAGCCATATCAAATTTACCTTTTCCAAGTGTTTCCGTTTGCAGAGTAGAATTAGAGTAAGTTTTTTATTTAATATTAGAATTAGGCTTAAGTATTAAGTGGTGCTGCTCACTTCTTTCATAGACACTTTATTTCACCAACAAGTTTACTTTTACAGATCTTTTGGTTAAATAATCTATTTATAAAACAAACATATCTATGAATTAATTGTCTGTAAAGTAATTGTGTTTGAATTAATTGTTGGTAAAAATAGATTAAATAATGGTAAAATTATGGATTTGGGTTAAGAAAACTATAGATTTAAATTTTTTTTTATACATATTTTATGCATTTATTGAGTATAGATGGAGTTTGATTTCCTCAAATATTTAGTTTTAAAAGTTGGAGTTAGAGTAAGTATTTATATACTTTTTTTATTTTGTATCAGAATTTTGAATATAAATAATTTTTATAATTTAGGTTATATAAGGTTGTATTAAACTTAACTTTTCTAGATATTCTTTTTTGGAGCTTAGAATTAGCATTGTTAATTGTATGCTTTAAATATTAAAAAATTAGTTATTTGTATTTAGTAAAATTGATAAATATTGTAGTTATTTAAAGTGTGATATTTAATAGTGACACATATTATTTATTTTATACATGTAATATATTTTCTGACAAATAAAAAATCAGTGATATATAAGCCATTGTCATATATGTGACAAATAACTTAATCCTTTTTTTTAATTTAAGAGTTTATTTTTTAATTTAAGAGTTTTTTTTTAATTTAATAGTTTTTTTATTTGACTTTTTTTATATTTAATTTAGGGTTTTTCTATATATCTCTGGCAAGAGATATATAACTTATATATTTCTGGCTTTCAACCAATTAAAATGCAAAAAAGTTACATAATCTCTATTTTTGACGATCACTCAATTATGCAATAATGTCAAACAGGTCGATTACTTTTGTATAACTCTAAATTACAACATCTTCAACTGTCCATCAACAATTTACAAAAAAGAAAAATAAAAGTTTATTAAACCTTAGAGTAAAGATAACTCTATAAACACTTGAACAAATTTGATAAAATTTTTTTTATTTGAGTTCTATGAATTCATAGAATTCAAATAAAAAAATTTTCATCAAATTTTGTTAAGTAGTTGTGAAGATATTTTCACTCAAACTTTTTTAAAAAAATAGTATAGCTTCTATTTTGATAGAAGTTTTGATTTTTCTTTAATTTTTAATATTTTCATAACTACATAACCAAATTTGATAAAAATTTTTTTATTTGAATTCTATGGATTCATAAAATTCAAGTAAAAAAATTTTCAGTAAATTTGATCAAGTGGTTGTGGAAATACCTTCACTCAAAGATTGAGTAAAGTCAAAATACCTATCAAAATAAAAACTGTACTAAATTTTTTTAAAAACCTTTAAGCGAAGGTATTCCCACAACCACTTGACCAAATTCGCTGAAAATTTTTTTATTTGAATTCTATGAATTCATAGAATTCAAGAAAAAAAATTTTCAGCAAATTTGATCAAGTGTTGTGGAAATACCTTCACTCAATGTTTGAGTAAAGTCAAAACACCTATTAAAATAGAAGCTGTATCCAATTTTTTTTAAAATACTTTGAGTGAAGGTATCCCCACAACCACTTGACCAAATTTGCTAAAAATTTTTTTATTTGAATTCTATGGATTCACAGAATTCAAATAAAAAATTTTTAGTGAATTTGATCAAGTGGTTGTAGAGATATCTTCACTTAAATTGTTTACAGAAATCAGTATAGCTTTTATTTTGATGCTTTTTTCTAACTTTTAGCAAAGGTATCTTCATAACCACCTAACCAAGTTTGAAGAAAATTTTTTATTTGAATTCTGTAGATTTATAAAATTCAAATAAAAAAATTTTTATCAAATTGGTTAGGTGATTATGAAGATAACTTCACTCAAATTTTTCACAAAAATCAGCATAGCTTTTATTTTGATAAGCGTTTTGACTTTTCTCTAACTTTTAGTAAAGATATCTCAGTAACCACCTGACCAAGTTCAATGAAAGTTTTTTTATTTAAATTTTATGAATTCATAGAATTCAATAAAAATCTTCATTGAAGTAGGTCAGGTATTTGTGAAAAAACCTAAAACTATTTTATCTAGCTAACTAAGTATATATATATACTATACATATAATACACTTAATAGTTAATGTCAAAATTTATACTCAATATGGTATTTAAATAATTTATATTTATTGCAATAAAAAAAACTACCAAAAAAGAATTTCAAAATCCTAAAAATAATTAATTACAAAAGAACAACTCTGAAACCCTAAAAATAATTACAAAAGAACAGCTCCAACCCAAAAGAGAATTACTAAAGAACAGCTCCAAATTGCCAAAGTGAATTATTAAAAAACAGCTCCAAAATGCTGAAGTGAATTACCAAAAAATCTCAAGAAACCAACCAGAAAACAGCTCCAAAATGCCAAATAAAATTACTAAAGAACAATTCCAAATCACCAAGATGGTTACTAAAGAAAGCTCCAAATTGCCAAAGTTAATTGTTGAAGAATAGCACCAAAACTCCAAAGTAAATTATCAAAGAATAGCTCAAAGTGAATTATCAAAAAACAGCTCTAGAATGCAGAAGAAGCTATTTGATTTATTAAAAGCAAAGCTGAATTAATAGTAGACTCTTTAGAAAAAACCAAAGTGAAGAGAATTACCAAAAAACAGCTACAAAACACCAAAGTGAATTACCAAACAGCTCAAAAAACCTACTAAATAACAGCTCCAAAACACCAAACAAAATGACCAAACCACCAAGTTGGTTTACTAAAGAACAGATCCAAAACACTGAAGTGATTTACTAAAAAATAACTCCAAACTGCCAAAGTTCAAAACTCCAAAGTAAATTGCTGAAAAATGCTTCAAAATGTCAAAGAAACTGTTTGATTTAATAGAAGCAAAAGCTGTGTTAGTGGTAGATTTTTTAGGCTAAAACTAAATTGACAAAAAAAATTATTAAAGAACAGATCCAAAATACCAAAGTGAATTACCAAAGAACAGCTTAATAATTTCCAAAAAACCTACCAAATAATAGCTCCAAAATGCCAAACAAAATTACTAACTAATTCTAAACTACCAAGTTAGTTTATCAATGAACAGCCCAAAATGCCAAAGTGATTTACTAAAGAATAGCTTCAAACTGCCAAAGTGAATTACTAAAGAATAGCTCCAAAATGCTGAAAAAACTGTTTGATTTATTAAAAGTGAAAGCTGTATTAATAGTAGGCTTTTTAGACTAAAACTAAACTGACAGAAAAAATTATTAAAAAACAGCTTCAAAATATCAAAATAAATTAGCAAAAAACAGCTCAAGAATCTCTAAGAAATCTACCAGGCAGCTCCAAAACACCAAACAAAATTACTAACCAATTCTAAACCACCAAGTTGGTTTACTGAAGAATAGCTTCAAAATGCTGAAGTAATTTACCAAAGAACAGTTCCAAATTGTCAAAGTGATTTACTGAAGAATAGCTCAAAACTGTTTGATTTAATAAAAATAAAAGCTGTGTTAATAGTCAGTTTCTTAGGCCAAAACTAAATTAACAAAAAAAATTATCAAAGAACAGCTTCAAAATGCCAAAGTGAATTACCAAAGAATGCTCAAGAATCTTTAAAAAACTTATCAAACAGCTTCAAAATACCAAACAGAATTACTAATCAATTCCAAACTACCAAGTTGGTTTACCAAAGAACAACACCAAAACACCAAAGTAAATTACCAAATAATACTCAAGAATCCTCAAGAAAATTACTAAACAGCTTCAAAATGCCAACAGAATTACTAATCATTTCTAAACCACCAAGTTGGTTTACCAAAGAACAGCTCCAAAATGCCAAAGTGATTCAGCTTCAAACTGCTAAAGTGAATTATCAAAGAACAGTTTCAAAACTCTGAAGTGAATTACTAAAGAATAGTTCTAAAGCTTAAAGATGACTACTAAAAAACAGCTCAAAGAAACTATTTTATTTATTAAAGCTGAAACTAAATTAATCATAGTTTCTTAGGAGAGAACTATCAGAGAACAGCTCCAAAACACAAAAGAGAAATACTGAAGAAACCTACTAGAAAATAATTCTAAAATGTCAAAAAGAACTAAAGATAACAAAACACCAAAGCTAGAGAAGACCAAAAAAAAACTGCTAAAAAAAAATTTCAAAGAAAGCTCTTCAATATTTTGGAGCTGCTCTCTAGTAAAACTACCAAAGAACAGCTTCAAAACATCAAAAAAAAATAGCTTCAAATTATCGAAAATAATTACAAAAAATATAAAGTTAGCAAAAAGAAAAAAAACTAAGCTAAACAAAAAAAAAAATCTAAAGTACTAACTAAAAGTACAAGCAAAAAAAAAAAATATTGTTGTATAAAAATAGAAAACAATAAATTTCTATATACAGTATATTATGTAATTGCTAATTGTTACTTCATCACTTTGTCACTCATACAACTCATGCAACTTATGTAATTTATCTAATATACAAGTTCATTATATAATCTTCTTGCTTTTTGATTAGTTAGAAAGGCTAAAAATATATAAGTTATATATCTCTAGCCAGAGATATATAGAAATATCCTTAATTTAGTATTGTTGTTTTTTTTTAATTTAACTCTTTTTTACTTTAATTTAATAGCTAACTTTTTTTTTTAATTTAATATATTTTTTTTAATTTTAATTTATCTTTTTTTTTAATTTAACAGGTTTTTTCTTTAATTTAATTTTTTTTAATTTAGTGTTTTTTTTTTAATTTAACTTTTTTTTTTACTTTAATTTAATATTTTTTTCTTTAGTTTAATTTTTTTTAACTTTTTTTACTTTAATTTAATGGTTTTTTTCTTTAATTTAACCTTTTTTTACTTTTATTTAGCAGTTTTTTCTTTAACTATTTTTATTTTAATTTAGTGTTTTTTTTTAATTTAATTTTTTTATTTTACTTTAATAGTTTTTTCTTTAATCTACTTTTTTTTTCTCTTTAATTTAATTTTTTTAATTTAATTTTTTCTTTTCTTTATTTAATTTTTTTCTTTAATTTAACTCTTTTTTCTTTAATTTAATTTTTTTTAACAGTTTTTATAGTTTTTCTTTAATTTATCATTTTTTTATTAATTTATTATTTTTTTTTATTTAACTGTTTGTCTTTAATTATTGTTTTTATTTGTTTTTTTCTTAATTTAATTTTTTAATAATGTTTTTTTTCTCTTAATTTTCTTTTAATTTTTTTAATTTTTTAATTATTATATATAGGAATCATGTGACTTCAATTTTGTGTCACCGTCCCAGATTGAAAGTCACATGACTTCACCATTTAACAAAATTTTAAACTCTGATTAAGTGAAGTTTGAAATTTTGTCAATTTTGTAAAAATACAAAAGAGTAAAAGTACTTGAATGGAGTTTAAAAACTCTAATCTGACAGAAGCAGTATTCTGAATTGAGCTGGCTCAATTAAGCTTACTCAATATTCTTATTGGCTCATTAAGGCTTATTTAGTTTTTATACTATATAATATATATAAATATCATTTATTTGTATAATTTATATGATATTCTTGAACATATCATATGTTATATGGCTTATAAATCAAATAAGTCTTATATAAGCCAATGAGGTATAGAATAAGCTTAATCAAGCTGGCTCAATTCGGAACACTGGACAGAAGTCCTATGAATTCTTCTGATTTTTTCAAGGGTAGATAGATAGGGGAGGTGGTAGAAAAGATTTTTGAGATTTTTTTGAGTGAGTGGATGAGGAAGTGATGGCCTAAGATAAATATCACTAATTTAAAAGTAACACTTTTGTCTGCAAAGTAGGCAAAACATCACTTTTTTAATTTGTGACAAACAAATATCAAATATATAAATCTGCTATATATATTTTTTATTTAAATATAAAACTACACATCTACTATTATTCTAGAAGTAGCAATGGGCAATATGAATCTTTCTGATATTAAAGATTCTGTTAGTTCGTATTTTTAATATGTATAAATCAGGTTTTAATATAATGGAAGGATATGTGATTAGAGAAGGTATAATTCTTTATGCTTTTGCTAGTCTTACCAACTGTTTACTTATAAAGGTGCTGTAGCAAATGCTCATAATAGTGCTAGATAGTGTGAGAGATAAGATTGATCCTACTAGTTCTAATTTTATATTACTGTCCTTAATATTTTTGAATTAATGGTTAAAAGTGATATAAATTATTGAGAATTTTTAGTATTTACTAGATTGTAAAAATCTAGTAGAAGATGAAATAAAAATTATTCTTGTTATTAAGTAGATAGTAAAAATTAATTAAATTCAAAGAATTCAATTATATATAAAGATAATTATATAAGGAGAACTTTTTTCATTTAATAAAGAGTCAGTTAAGTAATACTTCAAAATATTAATAGTAGAAATTACTTATCTTATTTCTGTTGTTTTTAATATAACATTTATACTATCTCATTATTATTGATAAACTAATTATTACATTGTATAGCCCAAGTAGAGCCTTGATTTTCAAAATTAGAGTAAAAGTGGCTCGAAGTTTCCTATTGATAAAAATCTTGTCTTTAAGTTGTTCGACCTTTTAACAATAAGAAAGAATTGAATAATTGTTAAAACCTCTTATATAAATATTTAACCTTCCCTGTAACACATTGTTCTTACTAAATTAGTATAACAATCAAATTAGTAAATTAGTAAATTATTACATGTTAATCAGCCAAATTACCTGTAACATCAGCATCTTGTAATATCAGCATCTTATAACATCAGTTAGCTAAAGTTAAGAATTAAGTAGCCAAATTTGTGTTGCCAATAATTTCTAAATTAATATGAGATTTTTATATTGTTTAACAAGTGGTTTATTGTTACAAGTATAACTTGATATTTTGTTATTTGTCTTATTTTAATTCTATATGCTTGGCTGTTTTTATTATAAGACAGATTATAATAGTATACTTGTTGTTTCACTTTGTTCAGTATTTTTTTTGATAATTTATTTAGATTAATCATTTTTGGATATTATTCCATTATTGTTGTAGCTTCAAATCAGTCTTCTTTTTCAAATATTGACAGATACTTGTATCTTTTTAGAATATGTTCTAAGTTATTTACTTGTTTTTCAATTAGTTTTAACAGTGTCATTTTTTTTTGTACTGATTCTTTTAACTTTTTGGCTCTTTGGATTTGTTTGGCACTAATTTTTCTTTGTTTTTAAACATTTCTCTGAGTTCTTCTTCAATCATTTTTGTAAATTTTTTTCATATTTTGAATCTACTTCAAATATGGTTGAGTGGATTTCTATTTACTACATGGAGTACTGAGTAATTTCTAGTTTGGTTGAATATGTAATATAGATTACATTAAGTCATTGGTATTAATAATAACTGTTGTTCTTCAATTTGTTTTAATAAATATAATTGCCATGGTTCTAATGTGTCTGGTTCAGTGTTTTTAGATATTTCTTTTTCTAATCTAAATATGAATAGTCCTAATATTATTAAATATTTTGCATTGTTTGGTAAACATCCTATAGCTATCTATTCTTAGTTTGAGTAATATGAGTTTTCTTGGATTTTTATTAGTTTTTTTATTTTTACTACTAATTCTGCTTCTTTGAATATTTCTCTATAAGCTGTTGCTTTTATTGTTTTTTTTTGGGTATTCATATTCATCAAGTTTTCCTTTTCCTCCAAGTCTATTTAATGTTTCAAAAAATATTTTGTTTGGGTTTATTTGCTGTTTTAATAAAATAAATATTTCTTCATTTATTATTGTAAATAATACTGCTTGAGTTATTATTCTATTTGGTAAATTTAGTTGGTTATTTAATATCAATAGTCTATTCAGATATGCTAGTATTTCTGAATTTATTTGTAATATATTCAAGTTGTTTATATCTGATTGCTGTTGGTCCTTTTGGTTTTAGTATTCCTTAAATATGTTATAATTCAGGCTCAAATTTTTTTTATTGTTGTTCTCAATATTTTGCATAGTATTTATATAATCCTTTTCAAGTTTGTTTTTGTACTGATGATTTATATTAATAGAATTTATCTTATATGTGAATTCTTGTTATATCCTTTCTATGCTTTTGCAATAATTTGCTTATCTGGTTTTTCTTTTTCACTCTTTTTTTGTTTCTAATATATATTTGCTTTTATCAAATTTTAGCATGTCTGAAATGTGTACCAGATTAAACATGTTGCAGATTGTAGATAATTAATTAACTGATGCTCAAGTGGCTCAAATTTTATTAATAAATTTGAACATTTTTCAAAACTTCTAGCAATGATTACTCAATAGCTACTTGATCAAATTTAGTAAACTATTTTTTATTTCAATTCAATAAATCTGTAAAATTAATTGATGATCCGCCAGTCATCTGATGCATGATCATAGTGTAATGTGATGCAGATCACTATGTAAATTACATGTGGAGATTTTTTGACAATTATTCAAAGAAAACGTTTTTCGTACTAAGTTAATTGACAAGGTCAATTAATTAAAAGTTGTAGAGCTCGCTGAGGCTCATCTAATGGTGGTTAAATTATCAAAATCGGCCTAGTGGTTCGCGAGATATCACTAAAAAACGATTGGCCAACTATATAAAATCTCTATATAAACAATAGTTTGTTTACATAGAGATTTTATATAGTTGACCAATCGTTTTTTAGTGATATCTCGCGAACAACTAGGCTGATTTTGATAATTTAACCACCATTAGATGCGCCTCAGCGAGCTCTACAACGTTCAATTAATTGACCTTGTCAATTAACTTAGTACGAAAAAAGTTTTCTTTGAATAATTGTCAAAAAATCTCTACATTTCCTGCTTATGTAATTTACATAGTGATCTGCATCATGTTACACTATGATCATGTATCAGGTGACTGGCGGATCATCAATTAAAATAAAAATGAGTTCATTGAATTTAGTTTGGTAGTTATTGAAAAATCATCAATAAAAATGCAAAAAAAACTTAAAATAATGGAAAACATCAGGTAAATTTTTGCTTGTTTAAGCTTTAAGCAAATATTTCTCAACAACCAACTGTCAAAATTTAATGAAACCATTTTTATTTTAATTTTACAAGTTATTAGAATTAGAATTAAAAAATTTTAATCAAATTTGGATAGCTAGTTGTCGAAGAATATTTATTAAAATTAAAAAAAAAATAGCTGCAACTTCTTTTTTTAAGATGTCTAAACATTGAACAAATATTACTTGTCACTTACTTAATTAAACTTGGTGTCAAAGAGTTAGGCAATCGCTGTAGCGATTACTATCTACCCCAGACAGTTTATACTAATTAATGGTCTCACTTGGCACTAGAGACACGCACTTCTACTTTAACAATTCACTTAGTACTACTAACACGTATGAAATAACTTTTTTCTTAGATTATTCAATTCCTAGTCGAAAAACTAGTTAATTCTTTATTTACATTTTGCTATTTTATGCGATTCAAACAATTTCATATTTTGTGCTATACTATAAACTATTTCTTTATTATTAATTAATTTTACTTTTCATTATTCTCCTAATTCAACCGTCATATTCATGCAATCAGTAATCAAAGTACTAATCATACCTGATCTTGCATGTGCCATCTCCGCATTTCAATTTATCTATGACTCCGATCGATCATGTGGTCACATGAGTTGATCGACTTGCATTTCTGTGAACTTTCTCTCCTTTCGATTCACTAACAAACTCAATATCAATCTGTATACCTTTCACTAGGTATATAAGGTCTTCGGATACTACGTGATATGAGCTAGACCTCATAGGTCCTTATCCTTGAGGCCCATATTATTTTCATTTAAATCTTCTTCATTTTGATCCGAAGGTTGATCATCCCAGATAAATAACTTCTTCACCCTGTTTCTAGTTACAGGGTCTATTAATTCACTACTATTCAATTTATTTAGGTACACCTGCCCGTACTTTCTGATTCCACAAACTTTATAAAGCCCCATCCACTGGTAATCTAACTTTCGGGATGTGGTTTTCAACGTTGAGTCGTACACCAATACCAAGTCTCCTGTTTAGTAAGTTTCTTTGACCTTTGTCTTTCTGTCATAAATTTCTTTCCACTTTTTCCTTAACTCATCTTTCTCTATTTGCGCATTCTTTAAATCCTCGATCATCTCTTTAATTTGTTTAGTCTGATATTCTAATAGCTCATCTGTCAATCACTCCTTTTGTGCAACATAAGCTTGATAGCTTTCAAGCATTAATTGTATCAGAGTTATGGCATCACGTCCATAAACCAGACAAAACGGTGAGTGACCCAAATCGTTCACAGCTATATTTATTGCTCAAATTGCACTTCTAACGTACTCGTGCTATTTGTTTTGCTTTTCAGCACAGATTTTTCTAATAATTCTTGTAAATTTTTGCACTGTACATTCTGCATGCCTATTTGCCTCTGGGTAGCAAATCTCTGGTCCACATTCAAGTGAATTGCTAATTCTGCCATCACATTATTCTTAAATTCGGTACCTCTATCCTAAACCAACACAGCAAAACACCTGTGCCTCATAACAACCTCGTCTTATATAAATTGGGCTATTGCATTGGCATTTTTCTTCCTCAATGCCTTTCCTTTCACATACCCAGTCAACTCCTCTACCGCTAGTACCACATGCTCATGTCCTCCAGAGGTTCTGAGCAGCAGTCACAGGCAATCAATATACAATTTGTGAAATATCCAGCTCGTTGCGGTCACGTGTATTGGCTCTTTAATTGACTTCATAGCACACTTTTGACATTGAATATATGACTTCATGTATCTTTTCGCATATTCATATACACTTCCAGATGCCCAATTATAATTTATCAATATTTTCTGTGCAGTGCCGTTTATGCCTCTATGCCCCTCATCTTCGGCCGTCCCACTATGGTTAGCCTTTATAATCTGATACTTTTCATCATCACTAAATATCACATGTTTTGGTGGAACACCTCCCTTCGCTCTCTTATATAAATGCTCACCCATTAAACAATAATATTTCATCTTTTGTCGCAGTTGCAACGAATCCGACGTCTTTACTTCACTTGGCCACTTAAGGTCTCTCAAATATCTTTTTATCTATATCAGGTCTTGTTTTCTGCAATCAACTTCCTTCATACTCATTATTTTTCTATCAACAAACTTATTGTCACTATCCCTTTCTTCTATACAGTCCACCGAATATCTTGATATTCCATCGGCATTACCATGCCTTCTCCCATTTTTATAACACACATTAAATTCGAATGCTTGCAGGGCCAATACCCAGCGCATTAATTTTCCCTTAAGCTCGGCTTTATTAAACAGCTACTCAAGGGCCTGTTGGTCCACCCATACACTAAATTCCGTACCTTCTACGTATCTCTAATTCGAATTACACCCAAAAACAATTGCCAAATATTTTTTTTTGGTAATCGTGTAATTAATCTTGTATTTATTTAACTTTCTCGAGTCAAACATAATAGGCCTTAGATTTCCATCCTTATCACTTTGCTCTAACACGGCACTAACTGATATATCACAGGCATCCGTATATAGTTGGTATAGCCTTGCTCCACTTTTTGCCCCATTCCAATCGGGTCCTTTTAACATAACATCTTTCAGTAACTTCCCTTTTAATTCCATAAATGATTGCTTTTGTTTTTCATCCCAAACAAACTTACTTTCCTTCTTCATTAGATCCATTAACGGCCTTGCAATTCGGCTAAAGTTTTTTATAAACCGATAGTAATAACCTACAGCACTGTGAAACGATCGTACTTCTGTTTGATTCCTCGGTTCTGGCCATTCATATATCCTTTTTAAACCTTTATTGTCCACTTTTATTTCCTCTTTACTTACAACATATCCATACATATTCAACTCCTTGTACTCAACAAAACATTTCTTTGCTGCAAATGTTAAACCGGCCTTTTTAAACGTTTTCGTCAATTTAACGAACATATTGATGTGATTTTCTAATTCACCATCAGTCCACAGCCCTACATCGTCTTGGTAAGCTGTAGCCGTATGTCTCCATATTTCATCATCTAGGACTAAGTCCATTAACCTCTGAAACGTTCTGCTGGTGTTTTTGAGTCCTATACACATAACTGTGTATCTCAGAACACCCAGCATTGTCAAAACTGCTACCTTGTCTCTGTCTTGTTCTCATATTCGTATCTGCCAATACCCTTTGAAGGCATCGACACTTGAATACCATTCATGTCTTGCCGCCTTTTCCAATATATCTCTAATAATTGGCAAAGGGTAACTGTCCTTTATTATATACTTATTCAGAGATATCATATTACCTACGGCCCGTATTTGGTCTGTTCCACCTTCTTTCTTATCCACAGGAAAACAATGGTATGCATAAGGTCCATTGTCTTTCTCCAACAAGCCATGTCTAATCATTTCTTTTAAGTGCTCTTCAAATAATTGTGCCTTTTCTGGATTATTAATCCTAATTGGCCTAAGCCTCATAGGTGGCACTTCTAAATTTCCCGTTCTCACCTCATATTCTATCAAATCCGTTTGACCCAATTCGGATAGATCGAAAGCAAATGCTTTCGATATTTCATTTACCAACCAAGCTTTTATATATAATTTTTCTTCTGACAAAAGTTCTGGCCCGAAATTTAACGAGTCCACATTCTCCACTGTTAACTTTTGCAGCATCACCGTTTCTTTAGTTCTTACCGATTCTTCTATCACAGGAGTTTGTTGATCACATAATAATTTTCGATCACTCTGTTCTTCTGATTGGTCATTAATTTTTCTCAGCATTTGACTAGACAATGTTTCCTAATTGTTCTTATTTCATAATTTCTTTTTCTTCGTAAGGGTTCATTCCTTATTTTCTATAAGTCTCACCCTGTGTAACCTTTTCTATTTACTTCAATTCACCGACTCTTCATCACCCTTCTCCGAAGCTTGTACGTTGCTCTCTAATATCTGAAATCTTTGTACTGCTACAACCTGATTTATCTCATTTTCATCTTCTTCGTCATATTCCTTATATTCCTCTAACTCCTCTTCACTTTCATTTTCTTTCTCAACCCAATTCCAGGGTACAACAGAAACAACTTTCTTTCCGGGGACGAAACTGAGCACCAATACTCATTCTTATCCCAATAAAGATTATATTGCGCACTAGCTAACCACAGCATTCCTAATAGCACATTGAAGCTCGCAGACTCCATAATGTAGAACCCTTGATTTATTTTTATTCCTTCTACCTCAACTTCTACCTCCGGTATATATCCTATAAACTTACTCACCCTATCATCGGCTATTTTGTCTTTGCCGTACGCACGATCCCATCTAAGGCCTCTTTTCCTCACATACTTTTTGTGCATTAAATTCAGTCGCGAGCCAGGATCAATTGGTACATTTACAGGATCTCCATTAATCAGAGCAGTCCACATTGGAACTATTTCGCTCTTGCTTTCTTTAGACCTACTTTCTTTAATGAACCGTAATTGGATATCTGTGTCCATTACATCTATGTCTTTCCTTTTTCTCGCCAGGGCCTTCATTATCTTACTTTTCGCCTTGGGTGACCATTTAAACAGTTACCCAAGAGAGATAGTGAGCTTCATATCCGCCACAGCCTTTAATATATCAAGATTCTCAGCCATGTCCGTTAATAGTACATACATTATGGTTTCTTTATTCTTTTGACCAAGTGACGATATTGGCTTCTTTACTTCATATACTTTTCGTGTTCTTTCCTTTTTATTAGGTTTTTCACTTTCTGGATCGTCTGGTTTTCTTTTTCCCAAATTTCTAACATTTGCTAGCCCCGGTTCTAAATTACTAATTAATTCTACTATCAAATATTCGCCATCTCTATTCGATGTTTCATCCGTAAGTTCTATAAGTCGTACTTCAGGTTCTTTACATTTTTCGTTTTTTTTACCAGCTCGTTCTTTTTGCTAGTAATCTTCAAATTTATCAATGTAATGTTCTCTTTGTACTTTATCTAGACAGTTACATGATATGTGACCGTCCTTTTGACATGTGAAACATTTAGGCCCATTGCTCCGGTCGTATTGACATTGAGTATTTTCTTTCTTTGTGATATCTTTCATAACTTTAGCATTTCTTTTATGGCATCTTTAATCTCCTGAATGTTATTATCGGGTTTCTTTTCGACCTGAGAAATTTTTATGTCATCTATTGCCCTTGTCAAATCATCAACATCATTCTTAACACTTTTATTAACCCCTTCAAGCAGCATCTTGTTTGCCTTCCATGTATCATACTCCCTATCCTTAAAATACCTTTTGATTTTTAAGGCCAAAGCCTTTGCTTCTGCATAATTATTTGGGAAATTTTCTTCAACCTTCAATCGATATTCTCATTTCAACCTTGCAACGTACCACTTTCATTTTTCTCTCTCTCGGATTTCTTTATCTAATATATGGGCTTGAGATTTGAATTTGCTAATATATCCAGTCACCAATTTGTTATCTTCTTGTTTGACTTTCATCAACTTAGCAA
Source organism: Dentiscutata erythropus (assembly GCA_910591965.1). Taxonomy (NCBI): domain Eukaryota; kingdom Fungi; phylum Glomeromycota; class Glomeromycetes; order Diversisporales; family Gigasporaceae; genus Dentiscutata; species Dentiscutata erythropus. Next base: position 458 of record CAJVPY010002740.1, on the reverse strand, counting down.
CTCTTTTTTCCATGTCAAACTTTGTTTTAGCAGCCCTTCTCATATTGGCTTTTAGGTCAGTTCAATTTGCAGATGCTTTCATTAATTCATGCACCCATACTCGTGATTTTTCAGCAACATATAAACTGACCACCTTCTTTTTTCTATCGTCATCCCATTGTTTGGACTCTGCATACATTTCAAAGTCGAAGATAAAATCCTCGATGTCCTCATCTTCTTTTCTGTGATAAACGGCTTTGTAAAGTCCTGCGTCGACATATCGATTTTCGTTAAAAGGTTTGTATTAAATTTTCTTATGTAACAATATTTCTTGTTTGTTGATTTCCTTATGTTTTACTTTTCTTATTTATTAATGTTTTGATCTTTGGTTTTTTTTATGTTTGACCTTCTTAAAATTAAATTTTCCTTATATTTCTTGTTATTTGTTTGTCAATTTGTTAATGTCCTTAGTTTATATT
>CAJVPY010002739.1:0-15495 GCA_910591965.1 Dentiscutata erythropus | reverse complement strand
AGTAATTAAATGAGGTACTTAACTCCCATCCTAAGGATCCAGACCCCTGTATCACCATACCAATAGGGAGTACTATAGAAGGATCAGTAGCCTAATTTGATGGTGTATGATGTGAATATCTGGATCAATGTGAAATAACACCCTAGTATGGCAGCAGGTGACTTGAGATACGAGTCTTATGACCTGGCAGCACCTGGCTTGAGATACAGATTAGGTCCTTAAAGTAGCTTCCCAGGAACACCAAACTGAAAGCACCAAGAGCACCTACTTGAAAGACACCAATTTGAAAGTGGTACAAGAAACGAATTAGAAGTAATGTAATAAGTACTAAGAGGTCAAAGTTGGCTTGTAAACGTTGTACAGTAGTATATAAGCGGGATATATATGATAAATATAGGTTTGGGAACTATTCGGTGATTTAGTAATTGGTTTGGTCAAAAGGGGCAGTTACTAAGGAGGTAAAATCTCATATAGCAAGTCATATATAGATACTAAGTTAGTAACCGGATAAGCCTTATCTGTAAATAATTAGATAGTTGTAAATATATATATATATATTTGTAACTATAATACCTTAGAGTACTAATAAAACAGTAAAGGCAAGACTGCTGAATTAAAAAAAAAATTTAAAATTTAAAAAGTTTGCAAACAAATTTGGCTGCAAAACAATTTAAGAAATAAGGTAAATATATACTAATATAATGTATTTTTATGTATAGAACAAGTTTACTTAGAGTATAAAGGTATATTTAATTAATACAATTTTATAGATTTTAATATTTTCCATATATGCGTACATACAACTCTTCTTGACGATTATTTTTACCACAAAAAAATCCAAAATTCTTAAAAATACTAGCATCCATAAAGGTTGAAACAAGCAGGAAAGAAGTCCTTAAGCTTCATAACTTGGCAGTTGTTATTTAGAGATAGTTCTCATATGCTATCTGCTAACTTCCTCAGAGTTTATCACTCACCACGGAGGCTGGACACTTGTCATTTAGAAATAGTTCTCATACACTATTTGCCAACAAGCCCAGAGTTTATTACTTACCTGAAAAAATAAAGAGAGAATCTGCACCTTTCTATGAATTCAGTGTATTGAGTAAAGAAAATACATACTCTTTTACTAAACAAAACAAAGTAGTTTCATCTCTTTTCTTCACCTCCTCACCACTCTTCCAAAATTTTCCACAAAAGTAAGCAAAACAGTTTACCCCTTCTAAAAGATCGGCATTGTTTACATCTCCCAAATCTGGACAGTTCCGGCAAACTGTGATCACGTGTCTGGTTTGTTTTGTTTATAGACTGTGCTGCTTCAAGCATGGCGGACATTCAATTTGATTGGCTCGAAAATTCCTGAGTTACACAACATAAATAAAAATTTTTAAAGTAACTCTTACTATGAAAAGCCACATTGTCAATTGACAATTTGTGGTTTCACAAAATAATTTTTTTTTTAAATATCTTTAAGTCTTTTTTACCTCTTCGTATGTTTTTAGTGAAAAAAGATCAGTATAGATCATTATCACTAAAGACTTTACTTAGAGAGCAAATTTAGGTAAGTAATATAGTTAAATTCGCCAATTTTCAGAAAAAGCAATGCCGCCAATTAGCTAATTTGTGAGAACTAACTAACCCAGATTTTTTTTTCTGACAAGGGGAAAGCTTAACTTTAATTACATTAGACCGAACCACAAAACATCTCTAAGAACAGCTGTAGATTAAAAATCTGGGACGATTCTGCAATTGTGATTTATGGAATAACCAAGAATCCAAAAGATGGTAACTACAGGATGGTTATGGAGTACACAAAGTAGGAATGTCTTGGAAAATTGTTAGATAGTAAGTAAATATAGTGAATTAAATTGGGCTTCTAAAGTTATTTACATAGCTAGAGGGTTTAATACAATTTATAAAGCTGATTTAGTGCACAAAGATTTTTATTCTGGCAATGTAGTTAATCAAAATATGGTTATTACTGATTAGGCCAGTATCACAAGATTCAGTGGAGTATTCGAATTTTTTAGCCAACAATAGACAAGTCTTTTATCTTTGCTAGCATTCGGGATTTAAACTAACTCAACTTTAATTACATTAGACCGGGACCACAAAACATTCCTAAGAACAGCTGTAGATTAAAAATCTGGGACGATTCTACAATTGCGATTTATGGAATAACCAAGAATCCAAAAAATGGTAACTACAGGATAGTTATGGAGTATGCAAAGTAGGGAAGTCTCGGAAAATTGTTAGATAGTAAGTAAATATAGTGAATTAAATTGGGCTTCTAAAGATATATTACATAGCTAGAGGGCTTGGTACAATTCATAAAGCCGATTTAGTGTACAAAGATTTTCATTCCAGCAATATAGTTAATCAAAATATGTTTAGTTCTTACTGATTTTGGTTTATGTAGGCCAGTATCACAAAATTCAAATTCTAAAGAACTTTTTGGTGTACTTCCCTATATTGCTCCAGAAGTACTACTATATACAAAAATCAGATATCTATTTTTTTGGAATAATTATGTCAGAAGTTTTTACTGGATATCCTCTATACTATAATATTCTACGTAATTTCGGTCTTGCAATTAAGATTTGTAAAGGTCTCAGACCTAAAATTAGATGCAAAGTTCCGAAACTACGGAAGAAAGAGAAGCCCTTAAGCGAGAATTATTAGCCCAAACCAGAGCAGAATGCGAAGCAACAAATAAAGCTCTACAAGAACAATTAGAAAAACAAGAAAAACAAAATCTCGAGTTGGTTCAAGAATTACAGCAAGCTAAAGAAGAGAACGATCCAGGCAAAATAGCCAAAATAATGTCCATAATAAAGGACAACGATAAAAACCAGCAAACTACTCGTTTAGCAATTAAAAAAATGATGGAAGAAAAAAACAAGCAAGAAAGAGCAATTAACGAGTATATTCAAAATGTTGATGAACTATGATATTCAGATATGAATTTCTCTTCGCCCACTTTTGGATCAGATGAATAAATGTTTAGACGCAGAACCTCAAAAGCGACCAACTGCTGAAGTATTTATACAAGTCGATCTTTGAATCTTTCAAAACCCTCTAAACCAGGTAATAGCATTTATTTTTATTTTTAAAAATTGGAATGTTATTAATTGTAAAAATATCTGAATCAGCCAATATAATAAATGCAGATAACAATATTTATTTTCTTACCTATTTCAACGTACAATATTAGTGATACGAACCGATGAAAATATCTTGGGCCGAGATGATCTTAAAAGATTTGGGCAGGTTGACTGGGCCGCCCAATTGGATTTTAAATTGTAGTTTTAGTATATTTATATCCCTGATGGTAAGTAATATACGGGATCTTTGCTAGGAAAATCACCCTTCAAGGTTTTCCGATCGAGCTAATTCGGAAAAGCTTAGACTGTTCTTATTCAAATGTAAATTACCTTTTACTTTATTTATTCAATAGTTTATTAAATAGACTGCCGAATCAGTAAAGTAAAAAAGAGTTTTCATATGAATAAGAACCGGCATTATAGTCTAAGCTTTTCTGAATTAGCCTGATCAGAAAATCCTGAAAAGTGATTTTCCTAGAAAAGATCCTATTTATAATCAAACAAATTTATTACTCATTTGTATATTGGTATTTAGAGTAAAGAAAGCCATTTATTATTGCCATACTATAATTATATGTAGTTATAATTTTAGGATTAGTGTTGGGCTAGATAGAGTTGATCGTATTAGGTTAGAGTTAGTTTAGTTCGTTAGAGTTAGGATTAGTTTAGTTTATTAGAGTTAGGGTTAGTTTAGTATGTTAGAGTTAGGGTTAGTTTAGTACATTAGAGTTAGGGTTAGTTTAGTATATTAGAGCTAGAATTAGAATTAGATAGTTAATTTTAGATATATAGTAATTATTTCAAATTTGTGATGTGAATTTTTACACACAACGATTTCGAACATATTTGTTTTTTTTTATTTGTACTTAATCAAAAAAATTTTTTTTAAAAAAACAAAATATAGAAAATCCAATTTTTATTCAAAAAGAAAAATATACAAATAATCGCTAACTAGAATTTACTACCGTACTGTATCCAAAATCTAACTATTATGCTACATACAATTCTAATATCCAAATCTAACTACTATATTTTAATATCCCAAATCTAACTACTATACTACTTCTAATTCTAACGTTCTAAATCTAACTACCTTCCTGAATTTAATTATCATACTACATCTAGTTATAATATTATAATTTTAACTATTGTGTCATACTACATCCAATTCTAATATCCTAATATCTGGTTCTAATGTCCTGAATCTAACTACTGAGCTCTAATATCTTGTTATATCTATTTAGAATCTAACTACTATGTCCAGTTCTAATTACCTATGCTACGTTTAGTTTTAAATATTATGCTACAGTATGTCTAATTCTAACTACATACTATGTCTAGTTCTAACTACAGTACTATGCTCTAGTCCTAACTACTATGCTATGTTATCGTGTTATGTCTAGTTTTAACTACTATGCAGTGGCACTAAGATGACAAAAGCCTCAAGACTTTACAAAATCTTTAGCAATTACACTAGTAAAGTCACCAACTCAGTAATACTGTAATAGTAGTATAGATTTATACAATGATCTACATTATGCATATTGTTTATTTGTTTACATTTTTTAACTAATCAAATCAAATGTCCGCCATGCTGCTGCTTCACATAATACCGAGGTTGGCCACTTACATCATTTAGGAGTCTGGATGATCTAGTCGGAAAATTTACTTGATAAGGTGAAGCTTTACAATAGAGATATACAAATATCATATTTGTTATATAATTTTTTCAGCCTGGCACGATAATAGTAGTGCCAAAAAAGACAGAATTTTCTGCTGTCCTTTTTGTTTTCTTTTCTTTGTAATTTTTTCTTTTATATTTTCTTTTATATTTGTTTTCTTTTTATATATTTTTCTTTGTTTTTTCTTTTTCTTTTTGTTTTTGTCATTTTTATTTTATCTGTGTTTTTTGTTTTCTTACTCTATTTGTTCTATACCCCTTTGAAGAAAGAAAATATTAAGAAAAAGGCAATCTTGACAAAGCTAGCAATAAGCTTTTAGTGATTTTTTTGGGGAGTCATCTAGCAAGTTAGATGCTAGAGATGAATGAATTATTGCTGCGGCAGATCGCACTTAGACACCATTACAAGCAGCCGAGTGAGTCTTTATTGAAGAGTAGAAGAGTAGAAGGCATAGAGTTTATTGCAGGCTTTGTGTTTGGAAACCATGTATTTAGATTACACACTCCTAATACAATAAAGACAGAATTGCCAGATTAAAAAAAAAAGATTTGAAAAACTTTTTTTTTTGGTAGAATAATACACTGTAGGTTTGTGTGATTTATACAAATTTATTGTATATTTATAAATTGATTTTATATTATGCCAGGGTAAATATATTAGTTATTATAACATAAAGCATTCTTTATTTTAGATCAAACAATTTTTGTATACATTTGTGATTATCTTAAAAGATTATTTTAATTGGTAATTCCAACTTATTAACATTGTATTGTCTTTAATTTGATTAAAAGAAAGCGTTGCGGATCTTGATTGCATTCTATTTATGGAATAAGATTCTGGTTCCTGAAGATCTAATTTCTATTTTTGTATTATCATTTTCTGAAATACCTGTAGTGTTTGTTTTTATTTTATATTTCTAAATTGCAGTATATGCCACAGTCCTTCTCTAAATAGATTAACATTAGGAATGTTGAGCTATTCTACTAGTCCAATCCACAAAAAGTTTAACTTTGAACTAGTTAAAGAACTTATTTAGCCCCATTAGAGATCAAGTTAATCTGGTGGTTTGGAAACTTTACAATACATAAAAATTATTTGAAAAATGTTTGCTATTACTAATTTTGATTTAAAGCTTAACAATTAAAGTATTTACTATAAATTCTCAATAATACCCAGGGTAATTTTATGAAATAGACCTAAATTAAGCTTAGTTTATACCAAAACTCAAAATAATACCTATTATATAGGCAAAGTATTTTGATTTGGTAATTATTTTAAATTATATAATAATATTTCACAAGATTTAGTCTAGTTATTTATTTGTTATTGTGTAATTACTGATAAAATTACAGTTAAACCTCTTTAAACTGATATATATAGTAGACAGAATTTGTATCAGTATTGAAAGGTTATCAGATTTGAAAACATTATAAACTATTAGATTTATATAACAGAAACGGACTTGGTAGACTAATTTTCTATCAAATTTGGCAGGTTATTAGTTTTGAGAAGATCGGGTTTGGGAGGTTCAACAGTAATAAAATTGAATTGTACAATTGTATCTGATTGATAGATCATGTTTTAAAGTAAATAGTTTTGATAGTTTTAGCTACATTATAGATATTATTTGATTACAACATCACTAATTACAAAATTTCTATCAAAACATTTGCCAATATAATGTTTACTATTTTGAAAAGATACAGAATAATTACAATTATTAATTGTCTAATTGGTGTGTTGTAGGTAAAAATGAAATATTATAATTAATTTATAATTAAAAAAAGTTTAACGTCACAATCACATAATAATCTGTAATATCAGTTATATTTTTTTATAGGCAATGTCAGGTTGGCTACAAATAATGAATTAAAATCTACTATCATACTGTGCAAAATAAATCTGTAAGATCTTTAAATAAGCATTAAGTGATTTCTCAACTCGTGACTCATAAATTAAACTCATAAGTGTGCTTGAATCACATGAACCAAGTATAACTACCAAATCAGTAACATATGAGGTTTAAATTATTTATCCGTTACAATTCAATAAAAAATATAATGTAAAAAAATTTTATTTTTGATGCTATTTTCATTGATATAGAAAACTTTTTTTGCAAAAATAAAAAGAAATTCTTTCACAAATCTAAAAATAGAATTAATGTTCTCTGTACACAACAAAAGTAGTTGATGCTTTCAAAAATAGCAATATAGCATGTATTAGGCTATACAAAGTTAAGTTTTTATTTTGTATAGTGTTGCAAATTATTAGCTTTAGCTTAGTTTTGGTTCATTCATAATAGAGCTGAGCTGCTTTTTAGCCAAGCTGTTTTTTAGCTGAGCTAGTAAAAGCTATGGCTTCAATTTGACTAATATTATTATTATAAAAAAATTATTTGCCAAAATATATATATATATAAAAATATTATTGTAATTTATATTTTATAAGTATATAAAACAAAGTACAGGAATGTATAATTAAATTTTTTTTTAAAAAAACATTTTTCAAAAGAAAAAAAAACTTCTAAAAAATAAACATTTTTTTAAAAAAAAAGACTTTAAAAAAATATTTTTTTAAAAAAAAACTATTATAAAAAAATAAAATAACCTAATTAAAAAAAAAATAAAATAAAATATTTAAAAAAAAATTAATCTCTTTGAAATCTAATACCATGTTCTAACTATAAGCTAGTACATATTAATGCCTATATATATTTAGCCCAGATAGTATCATCTTCCTTTGAAAATATTTGTTTAGAAGGTACTGATATTGCCTGGATTGTAAGAAAATTCTTGGCTATTTGTGACATTCCCAAAAAGCAAAAAACTATTAAGTTTCTACTATTCCAGAGAGTTAACTTTTATTGAAGTAGCCTCATTCAAATACTGGGTAAATTTATTTGTTAGACTGTTAATATTAAGCCAACATTGCTTTTGAGCAATTTGTTTTACATATATTAATAAGTTTGACACTTTTCCTAAGATTGAAGCATTATTAGCAGGTGAATTATTTAATTCAGATTCTGAATATTCTAGAAAATTTTAATTAAAATAATTCTAGTTTTCTAAAGTATTTATATTAATTGGCATTAATTCAAGCTTTATTCAAAGATTGAGAATTGAAGCTATAAAAGCTGTCTTGTCAAAAATATGAATTATATATTTATTAAGTTTTTCTTTCATCTATATTTCAGTGATTTTAAGAAATTGGAGACTTGATAAATTTAGAGTACACGATATAATAGTTTCAATCATATTATCTATTAATAAAGTAGAAAGGCTCAATATTATATATGTACTACTAGAAAGTATATTTGTAATTTTATAAAATAGATGCAAAAATTAGGTTACAACTTGAATATCGGAACTTTCTTGTTTAGTAAGCCTGTAATAAGCAAGATTATTGTGATGTCTCATAACTACTGCAATTGTTGTAGATATAGATATATAAACTAATAACATAAGATACATCCTGTGGAATTTTTTGAACTACCTTGTCTTTACCAACTGACTACCTAATTTCTTTAAAATCTTGTACAATTGTGAATGATGATGTAATAACTTTACAAATCTATACATCTTTTCAATTGATATTTTAGTTGGTGCTATCCCTACTAGTGTTAGATATCTAATATTCTCAGTGTTTTCAAGAACATTAAAATATTTTTGAGAACACAATTTTTGAAAATTGTGTTCTCATTTAAGAACATAAAATTTGTAAATTGTATTATATCTAATACTTTTGAAAATATTAAAAATCTTTCTGAAAACCTAAAATTTAAAATTTATATTCTCAGAGAACAAAAAAAAAATTTCAGTTCTCTAACATAATCCCTACTATAATGATAAGATGTAAAATATACGCGAGACAATAGCATGAATAAAAATAATAATTTTGTATAGTTAAATGTATATTTAGTAAACAGATTGCTAAAATAACTTTGGGTCCACTATCTGCAGTTGTATAAATATCCTTGTAATAATATTAAAATTTTCTAAAATAGATTTTAATTGTGCTTCAATATTCTTACCAGTATGTGGATATGGTAAAATACATATATCAACTAATATTTTTTTAAGATTTTAATCAATATTGATCCAGTATGCAGTAACTTCAAAAAAGAGCATATTTGTACAGAAGGTCCAAAGATCTAAATTTGACCAAAAATTTGTTCAAAAAGAGTTTGAATATTATTTCTTATTGAGATAAAAGAATTATATACAATTGACTTGTAGTTTCACATAAAGGTAAATCAAGACTGACATTAAGAAACTGTAATAAAGCAGTTATTGCTTTGCTTCTAACAATTGAAAAAAGATAAGGTGTCTAAAACTATCCACTCAGCTAATAAATTATTAAACCATGTTTTTTGATAGATTGTCAACTTTGTGCTGAAACTGTTTGTGCAAGTGTAAAAATTTCAATTGTACTACCTATTGCCATTTTTTTATTAAATGAATTTTTGCAAATAAAGCAAATAACTAAAGAATTATTATCCATTTTTTTGTAAAATATGGTGTGACTGCAAATGTTTTGTTTTTTTATTTTTTGTAACTGAAGAAAGGATAGTAATACTAGTATTTGAACTAGCTATATTATTATCAAATGAATATTGTAAAGAATCTTGAGAATCTGGAGAATTAATAAAAAGGTTGTCTAGATCTATTTTTATAATTATTGAAAAGGTATAATTATTGTAAAAGTACAATTATTGTAATTATAAGAGTACAATTATTGCAATTATAAAATTATTGTAAGAGTAAGAAAATAAAAGAAAAAGATTATTTAACATCTTTATAATATATAAAATATTACAATTATTGTTATAGTTTCTTGTAGTTTGTAATTAATTAATTTTATTGTCTTTAAGATAATATTGTCATCATTATAGTTTATTATTAATCAATTTCATTGTCTTTATAAATATTATAATTATCATTGTTATAGTTTATTATTAATTTCTAATTATGATATCAGTTCTAACAGCTCTAACTGGCTCCATGTAGTACAGGCAAGCCATTGGTTAGCCAAACCAAAAATTATCTCAGCTAAGCCAATCAGCTTACGGCTTTATAGAGCCATTTTGTATTACTAGTTTTGTATAATACACTGACCCAATTTTTTAAAAAGAATTTTTTTTTTAAATTCTAATTGCCCTAATTATTCTGTTTTTGCTATTTAATTTTTTCTATAAATTTATCTAATATTACTTGATAGTGAACTTAATTTTTAGAATAACCCAAAGGTTTGTTAAAAAAAATAAAATAAAATTTTTAAATTTTCTGATTCCATGTTAATTAAAGCAAAAAATTAACTTGCATGGCCTTAAATAAACATGTAACTATTATTTTATAGTAAAAAAAAATCTGATCTACTAGCTGAAATTTTAGAATATCAGATTATGAAAATGAAAATTCAACTTTGTATAATTTTATATACTTGGATTATCTGAATAAAGAAAAAAATAAAACTATGAAAATAATTTAATAAGAATCACAAAAATATTGTAGAGCCAAAAGAATTTGAGAGTATAGTTTATAAAAACTCATGAAAGTTGAAAATGAATATAGATGTTAATAAGTTTTATTTACTATGTCATGGTGATGCTCAATTTTACTAAGTTTAAGTACTCACTTTGTGTTAGTGTGTTGTACTAGACACTTTATCTCAACAACTTATATTATCATAGTTTATTACTAAAAATGTTTATTTACTGATTTTCTCTATTTGTAACTTTTTCCTTGCACTTTTATCAATCTTGGTATTAGATTACCTGGTTATATATATCACAAATAGGCACTAATGATCACACCATTTATACAAATCCTATTATAATCAGGTGATTATATATATACAAATACAGTTGACTCTCTCAAAACCAGTAGGCACAGTGAACTGATTTAGTATTGGTTTAGAGAGGTTATCGGATTTGTGAATATCACATGACATACCGGCATGAAATAACCAATCAAATTGCAGAATCGATATGCATATACTGGTTTATTTAGATTAGCTTAATTCTAACAAAACATTAATTATAAGAATATTACGAATTTAGTAATTAAGGCTTGTAGCAATTCTATAGATTGCTCGAATGAGTAACATATTAATATATTAAAAAAAAATGAGATAAATTTGTAATTTTAAATCATGAAAGAAGCTTCATGTGTAATCAGACAGAAAAATAAATGTCTCCAGCTTTGTTCTGCTATTTAAATTTGAAATGCGCATATTTATTTGAGTATAGAATTCATAATCCCAACAAGTGTTTCTCTTTTTGAGTTGAAAAGGTATCATGCTAATGGCAGTCTTATAATGCCGCCAAAACTTCTACTTTAGTTAAATATACAATCATTCCAGATTAAATTACTAGAAATAATAAGGTAGGCATTATTCTAAAAATCAAACATTTAGGTGGTATAAGTTGAAACAACATGTATAGAAAATAGTATATAATTGAACCATTTTTTATTAAATACAGTCAACTCCCGCTATAGTCACACCCGAAATAGTCCTATTTCTTGAAACTATATACCAATTATTTAAAAGTAATATAAAATTAACTCTCGCTATAATCACATGATGTGACTATTATTATGTTTCTCTCACTATAGTCACATCAAGTTTCTGCCAGGCAGTGTGACTATAGCGGGAGTTGACTGTAAAGCTCATAGACGTTCCAAAAACAATATACAAATGCCCAATATCTTAATAAAAATAAAAACTAGTTTAAAAATTAATAAATAAATCAGTCTTTAAATTAGCAATACGGTAAACTTACCTTAATTCTTGACATTTAGCCTCCTTCTCTACTTGTCTTTTAGCTACTTCTTGCTTCTCTTTTTATTTTTTTTCTTCAGCTTTTTTTTTTCTTTTGCTCCTTTTTTTCTTTCTCCTCCTGCTTTTTTTTAGTCTTTGCAGGCTGCAGCTTTGGCTTTTTCTTTCAACTTTTATTCTGTTACACCTATAGGAAAACGCAAAGATAAAACTGTTTCAGCTAGAAATTTGCGCAACAATCAAAGAAAGTCATTATGCAAGTATTTTTAAGCAAATCCAAAACTTACCTAGAAAAAACTTGCAAAATAGGCAAAAAATGAATTCAAATTATTAAAAGCTCTGGGTCAAAGTATGATTCTGATATTTTAAGAAGAAAAGAGGAATTCAATGCAATGTCTTCAAGCGATCTTGGAGTCAAAAAATGTTGTATTGTTATAGTTCCCTAATTAGAAACTGCCTTAGCAAATTGGGTTCTGGAATGTGAATAGCAGTCTGTATATATAAGTAGAGATATTATTAAAGCCAAGGGTAAGAGGTTAGCAAATTTAATAGATATTCCTAAAGGTAACTAGCCAGAGTTCTCAAATGGTTAGTTGCAAGCTTTTTAGAAGAGGCATAATTTTCATAACTTTAAACTGCATAGTAAAAGTGGTTTAGCTAATATCAATGCTATAAATCAAAACCTTCCTGAGATTATTTATACAACTAATGAATACTCCTTGTACAATATCTACAATATGGACAAAACTATTTGTTTTATACTATAGCACCTGATCGTACAATTGCTTCTCGCCAAATCGAAGATGCAAAAAAAGACTGTACATGACTCACTATTGCATTTACATGTAATATTGATAGCACGCACAAGTTTGATTCTTTCATTATTGGCCATGCTAGAAAGCCTAGATGGTTTAAAAAAAAAACAGGAGAAGCTTTTGGATTCTACTATCGCAACAATCTAAAAATATGGATGACTGCTATGTTGTTTCAGGTAATGTATAAATCAAAATTGATAGTTTGTTAACCAGTTTTTCTTACTTATTAATTTCATATTTTATATCACTTCATTCTTGATATAGTCATTGATAAATTTTAAAAATTCGCCATATTGATTTGGTTAATGAATGCCACTAAACTAATATTCGAGCTTCTATTCAATATTACTATATAATGTGTTTAATAGAAGCTCAAATATTAGTCCAAGCAGTATTCGATTATGCTAATCAACATAGTAAATTTTTAAATTTATCTATGTAAAAATTATTAAACATTATAGATATTGATTTGTATTACTGTTTTTAGGAATGGTTAAAAAAATTTGACAAAGAAAGAAAAAATTAAATTGTAAAGCCTTACTTATTTTAGATTGTGCGCCTCTTCACATGCTACTGGCAATCTTGCTCTAACAAAGACAAAGATGCTTAAACTACCACTATATACAGCATCAAAGATACAGCCTATGGATGCTGGTATTATCACATCATTCAAGATTCATTATCATTGTATGCAACTTTAACATGCAATTGATTTTAACAAAGCTAGAAAAAGCGATATATATCGCATTGACCAATTGCAAGCTATAAAATGGATAAAGATTGCCTGGAGTCAAATATCTACTAGAACTATTATGAATTGCTGGTATCATGTGAAAATTATTTCTCTCTGTGATGAATACAGAATGCCTATTGTTCCATCTTCTCTTGATGAAGAAGATGTAGAAGAAGTGTCACTTATTGAAGATGTAGAAGAAAACTTACTTATTGATCAGGATAATGAATTGGCCACCAAAGAGCTTCAACACGTAATAGATGTATTGTATCTTCAGAATCCAATCCCAATTGAGGATTTGTTAGATCTTAAGGAAGAAAAAATAGATATATATCAAGAATTTAATGATGAGGATTTCATTCAATTGGCTACAGAAGTTGAACAAGTGGAAAATGAAATTATGATACAAACTTTAACTGGAAAAGAGCAATTGGATATTCTACACGATACTTTGAGAATTGTTGATGAGAGGATTGATGATAGTGGAGTAACAATGAAATCTTTGTGCAAGCTTTAGTCATGTATTCATGAGGATATTCGATTGGAAGAGGCTGAAAAAATCAGGTCCAAACTACACTTGACTGATTCATTCAAGGCATCTAAATAATAAATAGCATCAAAATGAAGACTATAATTACAAAAAACTTATAGTTAAGTATTTTTTTCACAATTATATTCAGTAGTATAAAGTCTAGATTAGGTTCTTCTTTTGTCTTAGTAAATAAAAAATATTATTGTAGTGATTATATTTTGCATTGTTTTCACTAGTAAAACATTAAAAAAAATTAGTTATTTGTCTCTCTAGAAATAATAAAACTATTATCTGTTCTTGCATACAAAATCTTCAACTATGTATAAAATTAACTATGTGTAATTTTTATACAATTTGATTGGTTATATTATATATGACAAATCAGAAACATAAATATACGAACTATCGGATATCAGAAATGACAGGTTATCAGATATTATATATGGAACAGATACAGTAAATCAATTTTTAACTAATTATGGCAGGTTATTGGTTTTGACAGGATCAGTTTTGGAAGGGTCAACTGTATAGGATATTGGTCTTTACTATAATATTATAAATTATCTTCTGGCTTATTTTATATAAATAATATTTTATATAGACTTTTTATTTATTTGATAAATCTTGTGAATTTTCTAATCAAAAAAAATTTGAATCAAACTTTGTATTACTTCAAAAAATGATGAAAATATAATAAATTTGGGGCAAGCAAATAATATTCTAAAAATATAAAGTAAAAGTAATAAGAATATCTTTTATCGGCAATAGATTAAATGCCTTCTATATTATTACACCCTCTTTATAAGCACTATTTTTTAAAAAATTATTGGCAATTTATTATTAAAAAAAAACTTTATATAATTACATTACTATTAAATTTTATAATCATATCTTTTTTCTATAAAAAAAATATGTAATTTTATAGGAAGATGACTGTAATTGCAAAATATTATCAAGAAATTTGAAAGGTGTTAAGATATAATTACATTACTATTAAAATTTTATAATCATATCTTTTTTTTGTAAAAAAAATATGATTTTAGAGGAAGATGACTGTAATTGCAAAATATTATCATTGTTAAACTACACTTTTTATTAATGAAATTAGTATTAAATAACACTTTATGCATTAAACAACTTTAGTAATTAAACTATATATTATATCAACAAATATGATATACAATTAAAAAACTAAAGTTGTTAAATATATAAAGTGTTATTTAATACTAATTTCATTAATAAAAAGTGTAGTTTAACAAAGAGTAGCTTAGTTGTGCCACAAAAAAGTGTTGGTTCTGTGATCTTTGAGCTACTCTGGTATAAAATTTTTATATAATAATTATTATTACTGCATACATACTGTTTCATTATTAGCAGTGCTATGTAATCAAACCCTAATTAAATCATTTAAAAAACTTTTAACTAAAGAAACTTTTCAATAATAATAATTGAGAATACTAAATATATTTGTTTATACTTATATCTGTATATTGTGGTTATATACTAAATCCTTAACTGACATATTATTTAGCAAATAATTTTAAAGCTTATTGTATTTTTCATACACTTTGATGCAATATTTAGTTGAAACACCGATCAAATAACCAAATTGGCTCAGAAATCACAGGACCGACACTTTTTTGCAACACGACTAAGCTACTTATTTAACAAACCCAATATAGGCTAACACTTATTGTTAGTTATCTAAAACTTTATAAAACTTCTAATAATAACTATATATATATATATATATTTTTATTTTTATATTGCCAATATAGAAACTTTATTAGTCATGATAAACACCTTACAGAACAATTGTATATACAGTTTCTAATTACATTTGTGCTACTAT
>CAJVPY010002738.1:0-15497 GCA_910591965.1 Dentiscutata erythropus | reverse complement strand
GTTTTGCACAGATTTTCATTTAATTTATTATTTAATTTTTTTGCAAATCTGCACAGAATAGCACTAAAAAATTTCTCACAATGTAAATCTAGAATTAAGATACAATTTCAACTTCAAATGCAAATTGAATAACTTTATACTTAAATATTCTGAATAAAATATATATATAAGACATTGGGCTTCTGGTATACTAATTAATCAATACTATGTAAGATATTGTAGTAAAATCCAGTAGCACAGATTTGTGAATAGATTGGCAAAATAGTTAAATTTACTAGTGAAAAATTGATTTATCTTGCATATCAACTATTTTTTTCAGCAATTTTATACAAAACAATTGGTTTAATATGTTAGAAAAAAGATATAGTTTAAAATTTTCTTTTACAAAGTAAATTCTTAGTTTGAATATATGGGGAGATGTTAGTAGAAATGAGACAAATTTATCTAATAGATTTGTTCTATTTTTACTGACTCCCCTCCATATATTACAGGAAGTTTTTACTAATTTAATCTTTAATTAATTAAAAATTTTAAACTATATTATTTTTTTAACATATTAAACTAATCATTAAAATTAGTTAATATATGAGATAAATCAATTTTTAGATAATAGTCATCACTAATGAATTTAACAATTTTGCAATCCTGTATTACTGGATTTTATTATTGTTTACATAGTTTGATTTAATTAGTATATCGAGTAGCATGAATATATTTAAATATATATAAGCATATAAATATGCAATAATTTACTTTTACTACAAATGTGTATATACAAGATCTGGGTATAATAAGCAACCAGAAAATTAAATTATGAAAAGAAAAATATACTTGTTTTGTATTTATAGTAGGCAGTTTAGCTATTTGCAAAAACTACTTATTACTAACAAATATCCTGTAGTTTGTGCTCAGTCTAACTCATGGTGGGTCTACTACCAAAGTGGATCTTTTATATGCATATTGTAAATTTACGAAAATAAGCTATCCTTTTTGGCCAAAAGTTATACAAAAATCTTGGAGTAGCTTATTTTTGGATACAATTAATTTTTATTAATTTTTATTAACTTTTTATTAGCTGCAAGTAGTTGCTACATATAAAAGTTGAAATTCTACTAAATAAATTGACAAAAGTCACTTAATAGCGATTGTTCAAGAGGTAAAAATACATCTATTTTAAAAGTTTTATACAAACTGGAGAATGTTTTACTAAGATATTTTTGCAGTTTATATTTGAATATAAAATACAAAAACATTTTAGTAAAAGTTCTCTAATTTGCATAAAACTTTCAAGATAGATGTATTTTTACTTTCTAAATAATTGTTATTAAGTGACTTTTGTTGATTTACTTAGTATAATTTTAACTTTTATATGTAGCAACTACTTATGGCTAATAGGAAGTAGTTTATTTTTAGAATAAAGGTGTTTCTTATGTTTTCTCTTCAAGAAAAAGGGGTAGCTTCTTTTGAAAGTTGCTTATTTTCAGAAACATACAGTATTTATAGTATATAGTTAGATTTAAGAATTGTTAGGTTTTAAATTTAATCAATGTTATTTATAAAATTTTTTTATTTTGAAGAATATAATCTGAATATGCTTAAAAATAGTTGGCAATCCTATTTGGATCATTTTAGAATTTAATTTCAAATATGAATTGTTTTGGATATATTTGATTGTTATTTTTTCTTATTATTTATATATAAACCTATTTTAAATATAGCTTCTGAAAGTTTTGATATAAATGTTTAAAATAATCCAAATAGCAATAAATTGATTACAAAATTAAGGTTTTTATTGAACAGAATTAAAAATTTATCATTGCAAAAAATTATTGGCTTTCAATTTTATACAATTTTATAATTGATAAATTAGCTAATCAGATTTTGGCTATATTATATTAGATAAGAGGAGGGGAGTAAGCCTCTTATTAACCTCAAATTATCTGATAAATATTTATACTCTAATAATAATACTTTTTTTGATAATTATTTAAATCAGAATTTTTAACAAAAGAAAATGTAGTTCTTATACTAGAAAGTAGATAGGTCTTGTAGTAGGTGGTTAACAAACTGGTTTTTATAAAAGTTAACCTGTTTATTAAGTAGAAGACTTCTTTATATATATTAATATACAAGCCAAAAGTATCTTTATACAAGATAACTAGCAAAAGGTAGTACTCTTGTATATAAAATTTTGGTAAAAATACAAGATAGTTTTTTGTCAACAAAGTTTTCTGTTATGAAACAATTAGGGAATAGTAAAGAACTTACTTTTCTTAAATCACACTTTTTTTATTCAATTAAGTAGCTCTTCTTGTATTTATTTTTTCTTTTCTACTGTTCTTTTAAAATTTTTTGCAAAAAGTGAAAATTTAACTTATTCTCTTCAAAAGATCAATATTGTTTACTTTTTAAATTTGAACAGATTTAGTAAAATACAATCACATAATGTATTTATTTATAAATATGATGCTACCTTGGGGAAGTTAGATTAGAACCTCTGGTTAAAGAAATATCTGAAGACAATCACATATTGAAAAGAACAATATATAGGGGTGAGTTAGTAAAAAAAAGACAAATCATTTTTAGTAAAATTTTTTTAATTTTTAAATTAAAATATCTCAACAACTATTTAATCAAATTTGTTAAAAATTTTTTTAATTTAATCTTGAAATTATATAGAATTAAAATAAAAAAATTTATTAAATTTAATAAGATATTTAAGTTTAAAGTTAGAAAAACTTTTACTTAGAAAAAATTTGTTTCTTTTTTACTAACTTACTCTCTTATATATTAAGTCAAAGCTTTATAGTAGAGATTTACAATTATTGCATTTGTTATATAAATTTTTTTAACCTTATACAGGTTATAATAGTGCATTTTGGTTATACAAAGAGATGAAATTCACCTCAAACTTTTATCCTTCTTCTATAAAATATTTTTTTATTTTTTCTGTTTATTTTTTTAGTATTTTTTTTATTTTTATATTTTGTTCATTTTCTCTTATCTCTCTTTTTATACCTCCTTTTTAGTCTGTTTTCTTTTTTTTTATAGATCTTTTGTTAGGATAATTCTAATTTATCTGTGAACTAGTGCAACAGGTTGTATTTAGATACCATAGGGCAACTGAATGAGGTCAGGCTTTTAGTTCTCTAAAATTAAATGTATATGGTTCTTATATATATTTTAAATAAAGAGCAAGTCATAGCAAAACCCATGAAGTTAAAAAAAAATAAAAAATAAAAAATAATAACAATAATAATAATAATTAATTTATTTGTAGCCGGGGGCTACATGTAGCTATACTATCAAATATAGTTTTTTTAGAAAAAAATTTTGCAGCTATTAATAATTAGGGTTAGGTTTATATTAGATTAGGTTAAGGTTAGGTTAGGGTTAGGGTTTGGCGTTAGGGTAAAATTGTGAGAGAAGCATTTTTACTTAGTTATACAACAGGGGTTACCCTAGTAAAATTTTGATCTATTAAAGAATTATTGAATACGGCTACATGTAAATTATTCCTAATAATAATAATAAATTTAAATAAAATTTAAATATTAATAAATTTAGTAAAAAAGTTAAATATTAATAAATTTAGTAAAAAAGTTAAAAAGCTATAGATTTGAGATGACCTTCATCGCAATCGATTGCAAACAGTTAATCGATTATGATTATCGATGGTGGTAAATGATAATAGTCATTATGTAATAAAATACAATAAGCAATTTAAAGTATAATTGATATCGATATAAGAATCTTTCTTTACTTCGAATTACTTATGATTTTAATTAATGGCAGATTTAAAAATATCGTTATGTAACTAATACGTATTTTGTAAATGACTATTTAGTGTGAAGTTAATCCTAAACTTCGTTTATTAAAACAAATAGCCTTTTAAATTTTTAATTACATAAGCTTTGAATTTATTATGATAGTGGCTCTATATTAGTATATAAAATATAGCTTGTTTAGAACTTGGTGAATAAAAAAAAACATGATTCATAAATTAAGCAAAATTGTAACTTATTTTAATGCCCATTAAAAAAAACTGATTTATGAGAGCAAGAATCAAAATACTGTATCGATTAAATCGTAAATACTAGTGAGATCTTAAACACCCAGGATTTAAACAGAAGATTCATGATATTCTTTCTTATTGAATTTCGAAAAAATATAGCACTAAATAAAAAAATTTGGATCACTGGATCAAATCAAATCTTTGCGTACAGTACATACTATATCTCTGATATAAAGTATATATTTTTATATTAATAACACAAAAAAGAATGGAGTTGGTACGAAATCCCGAAGAACTAAATCCTGATGGTACTAGATCCTGACACTCGAAATCCCGAAAGAACAATATTCTGACAATTAATTAAACTGAAAGCTAAATCCTGAAAAGAAAAAATCCCGAATAATTACTAGGAACTGGAAACCAGTAAGAGTCCGGAGCATGAAAGTGTATATAGCTGTTTAGTACTTCGTAAAAGGAAGCAGTACAAATCGAAAATATTCGGCCAATCAGCATTCATAAAAGCGGACGGAAGGACAACTCCACGTGATCTCGATGAAGAGTGTCTTCCGCTTCGCTCCGGACAATAATGCCGCTAATACCTACCTCACCTTAACATAAATTCAATATTGAAATTTCGATCTGATGCAAATTTCAAATTAACGTACAACATAAATACGTACGTATCAATCAATATTTTTTATATTTATGGTAATTCTTGTGAAGTTATTGTATTCGGGATTTTTTTTTTTTTTTTAAGATTTAGTTTTCGGGTTAATGAATTGTCGGAATATTGTTCTTTCGAGATTGAGATCTAGTACCATTAGGGTTTAGTTTTTCGGGATTTTAAACGACTCCCGAAAGTATAACAAAAAAAAAAAAAAGCCTTCAAAAAGCACATGGGTGAATTATTATTTAAGAAACTGATCATCCGATTCGCTAAGCTGAAAATTAGCTTTAGGAGATCTTTTTATTAGCGGCCAGGTTCACTATTCTCTTCTTTAATTTTCTCTAAAATTTTAGACGGCCAGACAATATAACTGTTGTATAAAACATTCCTAGGGTCTGACACGATGAATAGAATACTCGGATATCACCGAGTTATTATTGGGGAGTTTTCATAAATTCTGGGGACACCTGGTAAAAATTAGCTTTCGGCCGATTCGATTAAGTTTGTAATTTCGGCATAATCGACATGTAAAAACTGCTTTTGTATCGCATGTAACACTTGTCCTATAGAGCGTTAGAACGTTAACATACTCGTTAAATATTTGATGTGTTTAGTTTGTACAAAAGTTTATAAAAAGATAGCTGTTGTCAACCAATAAACTTAGTAAGAAAGATTAAAAAAGCTCTGGATATAAATTAGGCTTTATAATATTACACGAATTAGTACAAATACAGATTAAAAAGATAGTATGTATAGTTTTTTGTTAGAACGAGTATGATGCGTGGAACCTTTAAGCGGCGTATCCTTTTAATTATATGTAGTTTTGTTTTTGGTTTGTTATTTTATTTGCATATCAAAGTTGACTTAAAAGTTTTATCTCCAATTGTAACTCATACAAATAACATATATATTATTCAGGTTTAGTAAACGTGGTTTTCCTAAAACTGACAATATATCCGTAACTTTGAAAGTGCTTGAGACCTAACTTATAGAGTATAAACTTAATCGAATCGGCCGAAAAAATTTATGATCTGTTGGTCCAGTTTATAAACCGAGATCTACAATTGCGTCACAGCTACTTTCATAATTCCTGGAACACCTGATAAGAAATTGACCGAATGATGTTCCAGCCAATTTGATTAAGTTTGTGATTTCGGCATGATCCATACATATTTTTGTATCATGTTTTACAGATCATAACAATAATGTCAATATTATTAGCCAAACATGAAATGGAAAAGGCTGTTCTTGTCAACCGACAAAAATATAAATAAAAAACTTTTGCAATAACATATTACACGAATATGTGCTAATATTAAAAATTTTCAATACATCCATATCTTTGAAAATGCTTAAGAACCTGACTTACTAACACCTAAGTATTTGGCAATTTTTCGAAATGATAGGGCTAAATTTTTTCCAGAGAAGCTGCTTTCTGTATTCAACTTAGAGGTGCAGACATATTACGCACCTCAGTATAAAAAATTCATCAAACCAGTTTTTAAAATAGAAAGAAATTGACAAAAAAAGAGATCTTTGGAAAATCAATTTTTATGTTGTAAATCTTATAAGCTATATTGCAAAATTTTATTAACACAACCACTTTTGTGTCGTCCCTTTTCTCAGTATATGTTTATATGTTTGCAGATATACAGTATTCACGTACGAACGTACGTACGTACATACGTAGAGATTTGGATCCTGAAGCTTTACTTTCTTTTCTTTTGATCATCATTAAACAAGTTCTTTGACTTGTTTTAAGACTTGACTGAAGATATATCAATTTTATTGAATCTATTATGCCGAAATCACTTAATCGAATCGGCCGGAACATTTTTACCAGGTGTTCTAAGAATTACTGTAATTTTTGATCACGTGATTCAGATCGAATCAATTTAACATTATTCAATAAATATTCAGTGATTAAATATATTCATTTCTCGCAACGGCAGGAGTTACAACTGTTTTCATTTCCTGAAGAAAATTTTCCGAATTATTTTTCGGATGATCCAGTTAAGATAGGGGACTAATATAAATATTATAAAATTACATATGTACGAATATCTCTGGTTGAATACAGAAATACGGAAATATGATACTTTCAAAGTATCTTCGTTGGCAAATAATCGAAAGAAATTTAGAAGGCTTATCAGTTCGAAAAATTGCCAAACACTTAGGTGTTAGCAGAAAATACTAAATCTTTTTTTGGAATCTCGAGTTACATTTTTTTACATTTTAAAAACCAGTTAACAAATTCTTAATCATATCTAGCTTTTTTAATATCAGCGCCTATTCGTGTAATATGCTTATTATGTAAAAATATTTATCCTATATACCGATCATGCCGTCCATCAAAATTCAAGTACGTACCGGTACATATGGGGTTTAATTTATTCATCGACAATAAAGTAATATTTTTTTAAACAGTGGCTTTTATTTTACATATTCCTTATTTATAATGGTTGCTTTAATCATTAAAAAAAAAAAAAAAAGAAAAAAAGAAAACAAACAAACAAACAAACATCACTTCAAAAAATGCTTGTTATTTCCCGGTTTACCTGGGAATTAGCAAGCATTGCCAGTAACTTATTATGATTCGTAAAATCTCGTCATTCGATCAGTAGAAACTGAAATAATTATGTGATAAGCATCTTTCTTGAAGCTCCTATTGGTCATACTCTAATTATGAAACTCTAAAATATATACTAGTGCTAGTGCTTGACCAGATAAATTTTTTAACAAATAAAATTTGGTTATGTAACTACTAAATACATCACAAAAATACTCTAAAAGTTTGGAATTTAGAACATTTAACGTTAAGAACAATAAGTTCAAAATAGTCTTGAGATCTAGAATTTAGAAATGCATTGTGTAACAAGGATGGTTTTATTCTTCGGCGACTAGTATCACAAAAATATCACATTACCTCTCTATACTTATAGTTAGAAGGCAAATGACTAGTCATTTGATCATTTTAGTTACGGTCATTTTGCTGACCTGTTTTCAGGCTGACTAAAAATCCGATAGTTCATTCAAATGATGAACATGATACAAGACATCTATATTAATCACAAATTCGGATATATGCGCTCCGATGGCTATGCTTATGGATGAATGCTACGCATAAATAACTGTTTTTATGTTTGAGAAAATCTAATCAATAATGGAAAGAAATTAGGGAGACCGTTTTATTAGTAAATATATTTATGTGTTATTAGATCAATCAATCTTTAAATCATGAAGGCAAGGATACTACGGTAACGAACAATTAACGAAATATAATAGCATTAAAGTCAATCGGATTTCAATGGTATCTTTCAATATGAGCACCTTGGCTTCTTGCATTAAAAGATGTATTTTTAATATATATTATATATAATATATACCTTAGTATTATGACGTACAATCAACTTAACTATGTAATTTCTTTACTAATATATTAATGTTTGGCGTTTTTCTCATTAATGGGGGTTTTTTTTAGTACTACATACATGTTAAATGAAGCGCATTCTTATTTAGCATTAACAATTCCGGAATTTCCTAAAGAAAAAGTTAAAAATATTCATTATGAGTCATTATGTATGTATATAAAATACTTGGATATGTAAGTACATCTAAAAAAATTTCCTAAAATAAACAAATTATACAATAATCTATCAAGGTATATCTTTGAGGATCTGCTTCTATCGGGTAACATACGCTTCTGTATTTTTAACCGGATTGTTCCTTAAATGTGTGTATATATTTTTTTTTTACTATGATAATTTCTTATTGCAGGACCCTACCCTTTTTTTTTTTATTATGATACGTATTCGAATTTGTTCGAATGCTTTAAAGAATAAAAAACAAGTTTATGATTATTAGCAAACATAATCGTTTATTTCAATTATGCCTTTTTGAACAATGTTCGGAATTCTCTATAAATAGTATTGTCTATCTATAGACAATAGTGATGGTTGTTCTTTTGATGAAATAACGATAATGCTGTACTGTATATATATAATAATGTTGATTAATATTAAAAATGCATTAATTAGTTTTCTAAATAAGGAAGCGGTTAAAGACTTGCTATTCACATGACTTGAATATTAAGTTTAAAGCCAGGATTCATTAGTGTTCTAAATAGGTTTAGACAAATTTTTTTTAAAAATTTTATTTTGAATCATTATTAGATTGGGTTATGATATACCAAAATTTAACCAAATAAGAAGGGATAATGCAGGCCAACTTAGCCCGTACTATATCATAATATATAACGATATATAAATCAAATCTTTTAAGGAGAATAAATTTTCGTTATTTTGACCAATAAGGACGATCATCCATAATGATATTTATCTAAAAGAAATGAATAAATACCTAATTACTAATTTTAATGCAACAGATTCCCTTAGTGAATGAGCATATATTTCATTCTTTATAAGGGCGGATCAAATTACGCCAAAGAAAAACGGTCTTTATTTGAAATGTTGAAAACTTTGTGCACATGATTTGTGTCATTTAAAAAAATTATTGTGCAGAAATTGTAGCGATAACAAGCTATATTTCAAATTCATGATGCAGTTTTTGCAAGACATTAAATTCGCACATTTCCATTGCACGATTAAAATTAATATCCTTTATGTTTTTTTTTTGTGTACAGGCGGGAAAGTCAAATATGGCCGAGAAAATTTAATGTACGAAAATCATTGGTGTTTTTTTTTTTTTAAATTTAAAGATACATGATAGACATGTGTGCTCATCAAACGGTAAATGCTAGTAATGATTCGATAATGATAAATTATCGATCGACTTCATGTGGTGGATAATTAAATTCAATGCACAATTGAAAATCGAGAAACAATTGGTGTTCGTTGTTTTCCATATGGTTCCATCAAGACCACGCATGAATAAATTAAAGTCTTTATGTTTAATTTTAATTTAATTTTTATTTTTATTTTTATTTTATTTTATTTATTTTTCCTACATGTAAACTCCCAATTTGAAGGAATGAATTTCGGATAATATAAAGTGTGATACGTGTTACTCATAAATTTGTGCAATATTAATAATATTAATATTTATGAACCAATGATCTCCCTTGTATACTAATTTTAAAAATGTTAATCTATAAATAATAATAAAGTATGTGGCATATGTTTGGTGGCATATGGTTACCCTGCAAAAGATAAATGCGATTACAGGGCCCAATCCAAAACCGGCCGATATACATTAGATTTTATCTGCGGACCTCCTTTGAGTTTCAGCCAATCACTCCGTTAATATAATCTTATAATGCCACTTTTTTCCATATATGTTTTGAATGACTTAATATAAATCAATAGACAAATATTCGGCGTTAAATTCCTGATACAATTATCCTTTTTTATTATTCAATTTTTTTTTTTGTTATAAATAGTTGGCGTCTCCGCTCTTACTTGTCTCTCAACAAATTTTCGAATTTTACTACGACTTTAAAAAATCGAAATTTGTTTATTACGTATTATTACGACTTTTTTATTTTACGCGAAACAAATAATTTAATTTTCAAACCCAAAAAAAAAATATATAAAAAAATTAAGAATGGATACTGACTGGTGCATCATGTGCAATTCTCACTGCAATATTCCCGTAAGTATATTAAAAAAAAAAGATTTAGAGTAAATAATTAGGTTTTTCTAATTTTACTAAAAAAAACTTATCCTTTTATAATTCAGGGTGCTATATATTGCTCTGAAGAATGCAAGATTCAAGACCATTTGGGATGTTCTTATCCTACATCTCCAAGTTCAACCTCTCCACCATTATCGCCACCTGCCTTGTATTCTAGCAAGCCGATTTTAACTTCTTCCGCGTGGCTTATGTCAAAAGTTCAATTACCTCCTCAGCAACAAACAACTTTATTTTATCACCGTGCTCCATTACCTCGTTACTATAAACCCGGTGGTTCTTCAAAAGTTTACTCTAATCCTAGAAATTTACGCGCGAGGAGAATGTCTAAATCTCTTTACGTCCAATAATTTGGTCCTGTTCTTGTTAACGTTGCGTTACTATTTACTATTATCTACTATTGTACTATCTACACCATTCATATCATATTTTCATATTATATTGAAAATGTTCATATGTTCATTCAAACTCATTTCGATGATTTTATTTATTAGAAATTTCAAAATTTCTCATTTTGTATATATATATATATCAGTATTCGCATATTAAAACACAATAGAAGTACGTATCAATATTTTTAGGCGATGGATGTGAATATATTATAATTGATGGATACACACTTTTTCATATCCATTGTACATAGAATTCTTATTTCCTTAACACATTTCAATAATTTTCATTATTCAAAAAAATCGCTCGTGCATAATAGTTTTTTTTTCTCATTGTTATACTTGCATTCAAAGAATTAGGATTTGTGATTTTTTTCATCCTATTCATCCTAACATAGAATTTATTTGTCAGCGATTAAAAAAATTTCTATTTTTTTTTTTTATATATAAAAATTAATAAAAAAAATGAAATTATTATTAGTAATTTTGTCCTGATTACACGTATCTGCGTTACGTAATTTATCTTATGTATGAGTGTTTATGTATTTTTGCCACATGATGTTTGTTATATGCTTCTTTTTGTATACTACGATCTATTTTTCTTAGTGCCGTCGTATACTTCAAGATCCAAATGAAGGCAGATTATTGCCGTTACGCAATTCTCTTTCAAGGGGCATATCTTTTATTGCCGAATCTTGGATTAGCAATAGAAGATTTTTTATTTATAGTGTGACAAATTCTTTATATTATATCTATTACGCGGAGTTCTAAAAATATTTACACTATTTAGGATTATGTTTAGTTTCAAACTAGTTTTTCCAGGTTTAGGATATGACATGTGGCAAAACTCCTAGTTTAGTCACACCTATAATTGGAACACTAAACTAACTGTCATTAAAGCAATAAAAGTTCCATAGCGATAGCTAACCTTCTTCGTTGCCGTTGTGCTAGTTAGATATCCTATCACAATTACTAATTCAATAGCTTTATCATAAAAGTTCATTTCGGTTTCAATGACTTTAACAACCTAAATCACATGAATTATGTATAGAGAAATTTCTGATTTCATAATCAGCTTATCTATCTTGACCATTCATACATCTCAAAAGAAATTCATTATTCTAAAATTGGTTTACGATTTATTATGTGATTAGCTTAAACCAAGCTGTTGCGCGCGTACATACGTACTGTACTTAAGCCCGTTACGTATCTACTGCACTGTACTCGAATAAAGCCACTGGTTTTAAATTTTTAAGTTCTTGTTTAAAATTTCAAATTACGTGATACGTTGTCATGCGAGTATTGTTTATTGACTCTAACGTATGAATAAACTTGCATCATACAAATTTTAATAAATCAAATATCGATATCGATATAAGTATGTCAGAATGGAATATTGGTCACTTAAATTGGGTCGAAATTTTAAATACACTCAAATCGTTAAAAAATTTTGAATTAATATAAAGTTGTCTGAACCCGCTTAAAATTAAATGCTCCAAATTCAATATAAACAGCAATACATCGCAAACTATTTATGCATTTATTTTAGTCATTTATTCTAGCTACACTAATTATTACTAACATGATGACAGCTACTTCCGCAAGGTAATTTTGCCTTTTCACATTTGCAGCAATTTATATTACCTGTTTGAGATAGCAAACTTAAATACAAAAAAGTAGTAGAGCACTAATATATTAACTAAATTTTTAGTTTATTACATTATTGTTAAATAAATACATCTGCAAATATATCTAAGTACTTATTAAGCAATTGTTAATTATTTTAAAAATACTTATTAGAAATACTTATAGTAAGTGACAAAAGTATCCCCTCTCTAACTTTTTAAAATAAAAGTTACAGGTTTGAAACTTTTACTATAAATAGTATTATATAAGTATATATTGGTAAAAAATTTTAAAATTTTTCTAATTACTCTAACAAAAGTTAAATTTTTAGTGTTTTTTTTGGATATTTTTAACTTGTGCCAGTGGTTAAGGATAACCTGTTTGCAAATATCTCAATAATGTGCCAAGTAAATGTGATCAGGTACTCTAAGTAAAAATGTTCAGAATCTCAAAAACCTCATAAAAACTTAGATTAGGGCCTTATATCCAATAGATATTATATTATATAAAAAAAATATTTTATATAAAAAATCTCTATTTATCTCAAAGCTGCACTCTAATCCTAAGTTTTAATAGGAGTGGTTATTTATAACTGAGTATATCAGGGCGGCCCCCAAAGTCTGTATCGATCATCGATGTAGGGTCGGTAATCAATATCAGATCGATAATCGAATAATCATATCACTGCCGCAGCTATCTAACTTATCGTAATTATCCACCACCACAAATATTTTAAAAGTTAGTAGCATTTAAATTCTT
This sequence comes from Dentiscutata erythropus, assembly GCA_910591965.1. Lineage (NCBI taxonomy): Eukaryota > Fungi > Glomeromycota > Glomeromycetes > Diversisporales > Gigasporaceae > Dentiscutata > Dentiscutata erythropus. The sequence continues at coordinate 2,392 of CAJVPY010002738.1, read as the reverse complement.
ATACACTTTAGTTTTTGGAGTATAACAGAGTAAATAAGAAACTGAAAACTAATAGTTTTCTTTTATTTTATTAGACGTTAAACTAAATATACTTTATTTAACTATTAAGAACTTGATTAGATTAGCTTTTAAATTAGCTAGATCTTATTACTTTTTTTTTTTTTTTTACTTTTGAAATATTATTATTCTATTATTCATTAATTACATTTTCCTCAAACACTACCTCTACTGATTTTGGTTCTTTGAGGTATGATAAATACATGAGATATAGTTTTTTACTATTTTCTGGTAACCAGGTTAGCTGCCATTTTCTTCGCCATTCTACACTTTGAATATTTTTTTCCATTATAACTAGTCTGCTTCATTTCATTATAACACCAACATGCCACCAATTATTATCAACTTTTTCTGAACAGATCCTTCTAAAGGCTTGTTCAAATGATTCCCAATTCAATTCTATGCACTGTAAGTATGAGCCTCTTCATCTGGATCTTCATTTGCATTAATGTTATAGCTATCAGGGAAATCATCAGCAACATGGGTTTCAACGATTTGGGCAACATCTTGAGTCTTCAATGATGTAGTATCACCGGTATCAGAATCGTTCAGAACAAGAAATGGTGGTGTGGTACGATGCTCAAATCTACACCTAAGTAAACGTTGTTTTTTTCTATTAGATGTATTTACAGTCTGCTTTACTAAATGTTTACATAGAAAAAAGCAATATTTAGCAAAAGCAGGACAGCTACAAACCCATCAGGCAACTTCAGTAAAGTATAAACTATTTAATTCCCCTATATCAATATTTATTTTTCTTTTATTGTTATGTAATCTTGCTCATTCTTCTTCATTTGCACCTGCGTAGGTCCATTCTCTCTTGAAGTCAACCCATCAGTGTGGCTCTATAATACCAGCCCAAATTTGTGAAAACTGTTCCTTCTGTGCTGGTATCACTTCTCTGAGAAGTGTTCATATTAGAAGATCGAGCCTAGGTTGATTGAAGCATTGTAAATAATGACGCTTAATAATACTCCAATGTGTTTCTATCTTCATCATAGTCTTTCTATATAGTATTACCGGTTTGGCTAATCGTGCCCAAAGATACCATCGTTGTAATGAGTATCAATTGGTCCAAAGATAAGACCAAAGCAGCCTAAAGAAAATTACAAGTTAAAAAAAAATATTTATCACAGTTTTCAAAATAGTTGACACTAAAATATTTTGTATACTCACTGTATACTGATATAAAATCATCTAACCCTAAAAAAATTTTTTGTATACTTTAAATATATTAGTTGTATTTAAAGTATACAAAAAAATTTTTTAGGATTAGATAATTCTATATCAGTATATAGTGAGTATACAAAATATTTTCGTGTCAACCATTTCGAAAACCACGATAATTAATTTAAAAAAAAATATATATATTTTTTTTTAAAAAAAAATTTTTTAAAAAAACTAACTGTAAATCGTGCTCTACACAAAACCTATACATTTCTTCTATAGCACTTTTTTTAATCGCTTCCAGTTCTATTATATTTCCTTATGCATCTACAGGAATTAATAAATGTATATCAAAGTGCTTTTACATCAACTCCAGAATCTTTTCTCGGAATTCAGATAGGCAAACAACATATGACTTTGAATTACGATTTTTTTCTGTTGGGCAAAAAGTAAGATCAATAAAATCATATTCACTAGCCGCTTGACAAGCATTATAATTCATAGCTATTAACCTAGAATTGCTTGATAATTTTGCTTTCTCTTCAAGCTTGTATTTTACAGCCCGTTTTATGTGCCAGGCACACAATTGAACTACGAAACTGCCCTACACATTTAATGCTGCACTAATTTCTGCAAAGTCTTTATCAGTGAAGACGAATTATAGATTTATGTTATATAACTATATGGATTATTAAATTATATTAAGTTCATTTAATTTATTTTAAGAGTTGGGATCATGCGGCCTAGTAGTCTAGGCACCCAACCCTCACGAGCGGGTTTTGGGTTCAAGTTCTAGTAAATATGGTTTCTTACGAATACTTGAATATACTCACATGTGTGAAGTCTAAGTGAATATATATTTAGAATAGGAATTTCTGGAAAGAGACCTATTTGTGGAGAGATGGCACTACGTATAACAAGCGATGTTACAGAAGATTTTACTACACAAAGGTTGTGTATATAAATCCTCGATTAGTATAGGTAGCACCAACAACCTTAAGGCGGTACTGGGATCTTGGTTGGGAGGACAACTGGGTGGGTAGTTAGAATTGGAGTAGTAAGAAAAGTGGTGAAACGCAATATGATCTGTAATAAAGAATTGGCCTTACCAATTATAGAACACCTCTGGCACAACTACTTACCTGATGAGGAAAAGAACGAACTTCTA
>CAJVPY010002737.1:0-15501 GCA_910591965.1 Dentiscutata erythropus | reverse complement strand
GTATTACAGAAGTCTAGATCCTTAGGACGGGAGTTAAGTACCTCATTTAATTACTGTCACAAGCCAGTAACCCGGGATATAGCTAAGAGTATTAAAAAAAAAAAATCTTGAAAAGTATATATACTGGCGATTTACAGTAATATATATATATACCTACCTTTATTAAATTACATTTACAGTATAATTTTTAATATAATTTGTGCTTATATGGAAGTAATTTTATAAAATCACACTTCTTTATAATCATCCAATTAGATGTGTTCAACTGTATGATTATAAGAGAGGACGACTATACTAGATTTTAAAATATTTAAGAAACAATAAATTTTTAGTTTTAATTTTTTTTTTGTTAATTCGGCAATCTTGCCAATATTTTATTAGGTATGATTATTTGAACTTTAGTCTAGGAATATACCAAATTTGGAAGTTAGGTTCTAGAATAATCTACAGACAAATTTATGAATTTGATTGTTTATAGATCTATACATTACTAAATGATATATGAATAGATATTAAAAGCAACAAATCTCAGTAAGAGGGCATCCATAAATAATGTTATGCTTAAGGGGGAGGGGGTTCCCAAAATATAACGATTTTCAAATATTTAGAGAGGTCCCCCAAAATATAACATAATTTTTTTATAAAGATTTGTCTAAACTTTGATCTAGTGGTCCAAATTGGATGATTTTGGTATCATTTAAATCCTCTTGAGGAGAGGAGTCGAATGGTACCAATTCTATTTGATTTGGATTACTGAATTATGTTTTATTAACAAAATACTATTGGTTATTATGTTTTCTTATAAAATTACTATAAAATCAATAGTATTTTATTAATAAAAGGTTATTTAGTAGTCCAAATGAAATGATTTTGGTACCATTAGATTCGTCTCACAGAGACGAATCGAATGGTGCCAAAATCATCCTTATTGGATCACTGGGTCATAATATATCCAAGTTTTTGTAAAATTTTATATATAAACATATAAAAATTTTTTATATAGTCTAGGGGGGTTAAGAGCTACTATGTAGGGGTACATAACATTATATATGGATGCTCTCTTATAAGCTAAAAATAAACAATTTTAAAGAAATTTTTAGACTAAAAAATTAATTTATAATTTTTTGACGAACTTTTTAAATATTAATTTTAAAAATATAGCTTATAATATGATATTGTAGTTTATATAAAGGATGATAGCCTTTCAGAAATGAAAGAAGAAAGGCTCTATTGGAAAAAGCTTGGGTGGTACACTTTGAGGAAGGTAAAATGTTAAGAATATCAAAGGGCGATTTCGAAAAAAATATTATCAAAGATAGAACAGAGTATAAGGCCATAGTCAAGAATATCCCAAAAACAGCACTAGAAACAATGCTGCTGAGGCAATTGAAAGTAGTTAAAGCACAGGCAGTGTATATATCACACAATAGCAACAAAAATCAAAGAAGTACAGCATTAGTTTTCTTTAAATCAGAAGAGGATTTGTGTGCAGCTTTGAGTAAAAGGGTATATTACTACAATGCAAAATTAGAATGGGTAAGGAGCAAAGAATATGAAAAAAAGGATAGTAGTACACATAGAAACGACTCAGTATGCATAGAAGAAAAACTATTACAAAAGGATAGTAAAGTAGAAGAACCCTTAGACACCCTGGGTAAAATGAAAGTAAATGACTTTGGTGAAAATAAAGAGAATAAAGATCCAACTAAGCGACAGTTCAAACTAAAAAGCAATTCCAAGGGTAAACAACTAGAGATAATGGTGCAGGTTGATGAAGAAAAGCCTATAGAAATTAAAGACATGCTAACAAAAATACTAGGCAGACTAGAAAAGATCGAAGCACAATAAGAAACAAAAAACAGATTCAGAAAAAGGAGCCCATTCTCCAGATGCTCCTAAAAGTTGCTACAGGCATAACAAGAGAAAAAGGTGGCGAGGCCAGTAAGTTCGGAAAAGAAGGTGTTAAAGAGAGTAGTAGAGTGATAACTGTAGAAGTACATAATATAAATGGAGTCAAAATGAACAAATATAAGATAGATAGCTTGGTAGATTTTGCAATAGAGAAAAATATAGACATTTTGGGCTTATGTGAGACGAATATACAAGATAGAGAGGGTATTTGGCAGATTAACAAGGAGGACAAATATATTGGCTTCTGAACATCAGCAGCAGAAGAAAAGAAAAAGGGTTTAGGGGTGGTACTTCTAGTACACAAAGGTATCAAAAAATATTTAGCTAGAGTTTTAAAGTAGTCACTATATTTATTGGAAGTGACATTTATCTTTAAAGAAGAAGTGTGGGTTTTGTCAGTGATTTACATACCACCAAATAATAGTGAAGTTGAAGAAGAAATTTGCCAAAAGGTGATAAAATGATCAGAACAAAAATACAAGAATAAGGAAACAAAATATATAGTTATGAGAGACTTCAATATAGAGTTAGGAAAAATAAAGTATAATATAGAGAGAAGAGCTACAACTTTAAATAGAAAAACTCTTATCTGGGAACTTATAGATAGAGATTTCAAAAGTGCCTTCAAGAGAGTAAAAGATGAAAGAAAAATAGCTACAAAAAGAGGTGCAGAAAAAGACACAACAATTGATTATATGTGAGTCTCTAATAATTGGTTTAAAGACTTAAAAAAGTGCAAAGTACAAGAGATGGACCTGGTAACAGAAAGTGATCATCATATGATCATAATATGGTTAGAACGAGAGGATCATAGACGCATACAAAAGAAAGCTCAAAGAAAAAGAGCCAAAACCAAAAAGATATGTATAGATCTCAAAAGAATTGAACCAGACGATTGGGAAGACTTTGCACAAAAAACAGACGCTTTGGTAACTAGCCAAAAACTAAAATGAGTGAAAAGTTTAGAAAAATCAGTTGGCATCTTAAGAGGAGAAGAAAGTCAAGAGGCTTTAAACAGAGAGTAGGATATTATCGAATCTGCGATAAGAAAAGGTGCCAATAAGACTCTCCCAAAAGCAAGACCCACAGCAGAAAAAAACCCTAAAGTAAATAAGAGCTCTTCCACAAGCTCTGAGAAATCGCTAACGAAGTGAATAAGCTTTGCAGAAAAGCCAAAAAGAAAATGGGGCAGGTAATAACAGAAGAGTTAGTTAAAGCTTTAGAAAACATAAATGTTGTGATTGAAACAGAGTTAGAAGAAGCTCCAGTCACGTGGAGTCACACATGGACATGTGACATCTACAAACAACTTGAGCATATTGCAAAGACTGCAAAAAAGGTGTGGAGCAAAATGAAACTAGCGGAAGAAGAGCATAATATTAAAAAGAGAATAGAAGAAAGATGTGAGAATATCTCTTCAAACCAAAAGAGTATGCTAAATAGCATATTAGAAAAACCATACCGGAGAATCAAGTTAGATAGAGTATGTGAGGAAACAGAAGATAATATCTCCTTGGTCAATAGCAAAATAGAAGTTATGGAAAGGTAGAATCTTTCTTTGAGAAGCAATTTAGAAAGAGAAACATAAATATAGAGTTATTAAGTATATTCTGGGCAGAGCAATATAGTCCTAAAGAGAATATTAGTACTCCGCAAAATCAAATCAAATTTTGAATTTGAATCAAATATTTGAAAATATTTGATCAAAATTTTAATTATCAAATTTTAAAAAAATTTAAACGTATCATAGTTAAATTCAAATTAAACTTAGCAAATATTGTAGTATTAACCTGTATATTATCTAGCTTAATCCGAATTTTAAGAATCAATAATCTTAAAAATTTACTAAAAATAAAATAGCAGTTTAAAGTTAACTCAATAGTATAATAAATAGTATAATTAATTGGCAGATCGATATTATAATTAACAGTTATTTAAATAAATCAACTAATGATTTTATATTTACTAACATAAATCAAAATGAATGAATAAGATATATGTACAGTACATGTAATTTTACATATACATTTGTTAAATACTCGATCACTGTAATAAATAAATATAATACATCTATCTGTTACTTATTAACTTATACGTGCCTAGTAAGTTATTCTATAATGTTAGAGGGTTTCAGATTTAACTTTTTCAAAAATAAGTGGGAGTTTAGAAAAACTTATTGTTTTTTTTAAAATTCTGGATTAGAAAATTAAATAGGCGTAGCCGGTAATAAAATTGGCTTTTTTTTTGATCAACATTCACCGGTAAGCAATTATGTAAAATATTGTATCTAGTGTCAGGCTGACATCAGAAACTTATCAGAAATTCTGGAATTATAAAAACTGTTGTGAATAAAATTAGAAAGCTAGAGATCAATTTAATTTATTGTTCATTTGCAATTTGATCCACTATGAGTAGTATGTTAGTATAGTAACGGCTCAGTTCAGCTTGAGGTTGGTCAGTTTATAAATGTCTCCGAAGGATTGTCAATATTACAAAAAATTTAATCTCATATGGAATATATAATGTAACATTAACTGATGATGTTTAATGAACCTTGTGTCTATAAATTACATTAAATTTACTAGGAAATATGAACAACCAATCAAAATTTCTGCCTGTAAATATTCTTTAAAAAATTACAAATGAAACAATGAAAATGAAATATTACTTTAAATCATCGAGTACACAAAAAAAAGTTTATAGTATAATTAGTATATCTCATCAGAATGATGATCCATTTGCTACGCCACATTTTTTTGAATACTGGTTTTATAAAAAGAAGTTTAAAGTTTATCTAATTTTCAGTTTTTTTTTTAGATACATTAGAGATTACCGTTTTACAAGGCTTTCCTTTAACTACTTCTTAAATATTATGCCTTTAAACTACGTAAGCATTTGCATCGCTCTTTATGATTACACTGCTCAAAACAACGATGAAATTTTCTTTAAAGAAGATGACATACTTTATATTCTAGAAAACGACGACGACAAACGGTGGAAAGCTAAACTAAAGATCGAAAAAAGCGAAGGTGATGAAAACACTGAAGAAGGCCAGATCGGGCTTGTGCCTAGCAACTACATCCAGGAGGTATGTCGTTGAAGCTTTCAATGTACTAGAGTATAAGTCTATAGCCGATCGTACTTGGATTATGCAGAGATCTGCTTTTTATTTAGATTATTGTAAAGATCCTTCAATCTTCTTTAACAATCGCTGTTGTATTCATTATATTGTTTAGGCCGAATGTAAAAGTGTTTTGAAAGCTGTTTACGATTACGAGGCACAGTCTGACGAAGAACTGTCATTTAAAGAAGACAATATATTATATTTATATGATAAAGATGACTCTGACTGGTATTTGGTTAAATTCAATGATGTATTTGGTTTTATATAAATAAGTACACTTAAAAAAATAGAATAATAAATACATACCATATTTTATCTGAAATCAGACATCGAATAATTAATTATGAGACCCACTATTAAGTTTCTAAAGTGTGCCCTGACTTTAATTTATTTATTATTAGCTTAGCTTATTTATATTGCATTAGCTCGAAGTCACAGGTAATGTAACAAAAATTTGGCTTAAATACGTAGTATCCTCTTGGTTCAATCATAAATTGATTAATCAAATATTTATATACAGATCTAAGTAATGATGATAATTAATATTGATATATCGAAGTATAAATTATATTATAATTAGATGCATAGCGATAAATAAGATTGTAAGCAAAAATTAGATTTAAAAATAAAGTGTATAAATTTAAAAACAAATAAGATAAATCGATATAATTAATATAAAATAAATTAACAAAATTAGATTGTAAATAAATTAGTAAAGCGAAATAAAATGTCTATAATAATGAATTAATAATAAAACGTAATAAAATAATAAATAAATAAATTAAAAATCTATATATCGATATGAATTTAATTACCTTTGTATTTTTTTCATATTTATTTATTGAAATAATAACTCATTTGTTTGGTTTCAATTAAAATATGCCTTCAATTTATTAGGTAAATTCTTATAAGAAATTAAACGAAGTGAGATTAATTTATCTACTTTATAATAGCTAGTATGAAGTTTTATCTATCTTATTTAGTATATTCGTGAAAATATATTGAATTATTGTGATTTTTATAAGTAAAATTTTGTTGTAGAACTTACTAGATACATGATATATTGTAAGATCAATGTTAGACAATGATCTAAATTATAACTACAGAACTATATGATCTTGGTCATTTATTTATAGCTTTTGGGTTTATCATATTATATAGTTATAAATATATTAATCTTATTATAACTAAAGAATCTATAACAGTATAAATTTTTAATATTATTGGCCGACATTAGTTAGGATGTAGTTTGAATTAGAATTATCATTATTTTACTGCCAAGAGCTTATTTGAAATTCTGATAACACGTAGCATGTAGTTAATATAAGTTAGTTTATATTGAAATTGTAGTGATTTTTATTATAAGTTACGATAAAAACTTCTGTTAAGAACTTACTCGCTATACTTATAATACACAGTAGGTTGAGTTATTTAAAAATTAATATGATTATAAATTACTGTAAAAATTTTGTAATACAGTGGAATTTGTTATTTGATCACACATAATAAGAAGTTATGGTTGAATTAGTTCATACTAAAATTATTATAATTTTTATTATGAGCTGTTGTAAAAGATTCTATTATAATTATTCACTATTTTGGTAATATTTTAGTAATAAAGTTTGTATTAGAATTGTCGAGATTTTTATTATACATTATAATAAAAAATTCTGTTAAAGAATTTACATGTTATTCTAGTGACATACTGTATATACAGTAGTTAAGTTAGTTTGCATTAGAATTATTATGATTTTTATTGTGAGTTATATACTGTGAAAAATTCTGTCACAGAACTTGCTATTTAGTGTCAATAGTATATATATATTAAAGTTGAATTAGTTTGCATTAGAATTATAATAATTTTTTATCATGATTGCAACAAAAAAATTCTGGTAAAAAACTTGTTATTTGGTAATACATAGTATTATGTAGTTAAGATTAGGTTAGTTTGCCTTAGAATTATTATAATTTCTATTGTGAGTTATTGTAAAAAATTTGGGTAGAACTTATTCACTATATTGATAACACACAGTATAAGATTAAGGTTAAATTAGTTTATTTTAAAATTATCACAATTTCTATTATAAAAAAAAATTTATTAAACCTACTTACTATTTTAGTAATACACGGTATGTGGTTAAAAATGAGTTAGTTTGCTTTTAAATTATTATAAGTTACTGTAAAAATTCTGTTACTTGTTATATACTATTAGAATTATAATTTTTATTATAAAAACTCTGCTACAAAACTTACTCACAATTCTAGTAATATACACTAAGCGGTTAAGGTTGAGTTAATTTATATTGGAACTTTTCATAATTTCTATTGAATTATAATAAAGAATTTTGTTACAAAACTTGTATTCCGGTGATACAGTATATAGTTAAAGTTGAGTTTTGCACCAAAATTTTTATGATTTCTATTGTAAGATGATGTAATAAAAAATTAGTTGCAGAACTTACTTACTATCTCAGTAATACACAGTAAATAATTAAGTTAGTTTATATTAGATAATTTTATTATTAAAAAATTCTATTATTGAACTTGTTATTCTGATAACACACATGGTATGTGATTAAGAATGGGCTAGTTTGTATTAGAATTATCATGATTTCTATTATAAATTACTGTAAAAAATTATGTTGCAAAACTTATTCGCCATTCTGATAGCACAGAGTATGTGGTTAAAATTAAGTTGGTTTGTGTTAGATTTTTATTATGAGTTGATAAAAATTCTGTTAAAAACTTGTTATTCTGGTAAAACATAGTAGATTATTTTATATTGAATTATTGTGAATTACTGTAAAAAATTCTGTAATAAAACTTACTCATTATACTAGTAACACATAGTATCGGTATGTAGTTAAGTTTGCATTAGAATTATTATGATTTCTATTGTGAGTTACTACGTATAAAAAATTCTGTTGCAGAACATACTTGCTATTCTGTTAATACACAGTAAGAATTAAAGTTGTATATTCATTAGAATTTTTTTATTATACAAAAAAATTCTATTACTAAACTTACCGCCATTTAGTGATACACAGTATATGGTGAAGAATGAGTTAGTTTGCTTTTGAATTGTTATAGGTTTATTATAAGCTATTATAAAAATTCTGTTGCAGAACTTTTTGTTATTCTGGTAATATACAGTACATGGTTAAAGATATGTTAGTTTGCATCAGAATTATCATAAATCTTATTATAACAATTATACTGCAAAACTTTTATTTAATAACCGCATAGCAAGTAATTATAGACAAGTTAGTTTGTATTAGAATTATCATGATTTTTATTGCAAGTTACTATAAAAAATTTTATTTGGAACTTACTTATTATTCTAGTAACACAGTATATGGTTAAAGTTAAGTTTGTATTGGAATTACTATAATCTTTATTGTAAGCTACTGTAAAAATCCTATTGCATAACCTATTCATTATTCTGGCAATACTAGTATATAATTAAGGTTAAGAATTAGTTTGTATTAAAATTATTGTAATTGCTAGTATAAAAAAATCTATTAATCATTAAAGTTTTATAATTTCTATTGTAAAATACTGTAAAAAATTTTATTGCAGAACTTATTCGCTATCCTAGCGATACAATGTATATGGTTAAGTTAGTTTGTATTAGAATTATTATAATTTTTATTATAAAAAATCCAATTACTAAACTTGTTTACTATTTTAGTAATATGGTTTAAGAATAAGTTTATTTGCATTAGAATTATCATAATTTCTGTTGATACTGTAAAAATTTTGTTGCAAACTTACTTGCTATTTTAATAATACACAATATGTAATTAAAATTGTGTTAGTTCACATTAGAATTATTTTAATTTTTATTATGCAAATTTCATTATTAAACTTGCTATTCTAATAACATGCAGCATGTGGTGAAGGATGTGTTAGTTCAATTTAGAACTATCATGATTTTTTTTATTATAAGTTATTGTAAAAAATTCTGTTGTAGAGCTTATTCATTATTCTGGTAATAAATAATATAGGGTTAAGTTAGTTTGTATTAGAATTATTGTAATTTCTATTATATTATTAAACTTACTACTTTGGTGATACACAATATGTGGTTTAAGAATGAGTTAGTTTGCATTAGAATTATTATAATTTCTTTATTACTGTAAAAAAACTCTGTTGCAAAACTTACTTTGCTATTTTGATACGTAATATATATATGGTTAAGATTGTATTGTAATTATTATAATTTCTATTATGAAAAATTCTATTATTAAACTTACTTGCTATTTCGATGATATACATCATGTGGCGAAGGATAATTTAGTTTGCTTTGAAATTATTATAATTTTTGTTATAAAAAATTTTGTTGCAGAACTTATTCATTATTATAATAACACGTAATATATGGCTAAAGTCGAGCTAGTTTGCATTAAAATTATATTTTCTATCATACTATAAAAAAAAACTGTTATAGAACTCTTACTATTCTGATAACACAAAGCGGTTAAATTAGCTTGCATTGAAATTATCATGATTTCTATGAAGTTATAATAAAAAATTTTGTTGTAAATCTTACTTGCTATTCTAATGATATACTGTATACGATTAAAGTTAAGTTATTTTATATTTCATAATTTCTATTTTGAAAAACATTCCATTACTAAACTTGCTCGCTATTTCAATAACAGCAGTATGTGATTAACAATAAGTTATATTGAAATTATCATAATTTCTATTGTAAGTTATTATAAAAAATTATGTTATGGAACTTTTATTCTAATGACATACAATATTATTCTATTTTTTTAAGTGTGTACTTATTTATATAAAACCAAATACATCATTAAATTTAACCAAATACTAGTCAGAGTCATCTTTATCATATTAATATAATATATTGTCTTCTTTAAATGACAGTTCTTCGTCAGACTATGCCTTGTAATCATAAACAGCTTTTAAACCACTTTTAGATTCGGCCTAAACAATATAATAAATATAATAGTGATTGTTAAAGAAGATTGAAAGATCTTTACAATAATCTAAATAAAAAGCAGATCTCTGCATAATCCAAGTACAATCGGCTATAGACTTATACTCTAGTACATTAAAAGCTTCGATGACATACCTACAAGCCCGATCTGGCCTTCTTTAGTGTTTTCATCACCTTCACTTTTTTCGATCCTTAGTTTAGCTTTCCACCATTCATCGTTGTTTTCTAGAATATAAAGTATGTCATCTTCTTTAAAGGAAATTTCATTGTCGTTTTGAGCAGTTTAATCGTAAAAAGCGATGCAAATGCCTATGTAGTTTAAAGGCATAATATTTAAGAAGTAGTTAAAGGAAAGTCTTGTAAAACGGTAATCTCTAATGTATCTTTAAAAAAAAAAACGAAAATTGGATAAGCTTTAAACTTCTTTTTTTAAAACCAGTGTTCAAAAAAATGTGGCGTAGCAAATAGATCACCATACTGATGAGATATACTAATTATACTATGAACTTTTTTTTGTGTACTCGATGATTTAAAGTAATGTTTCATTTTCATTATTTCATTTGTAATTTTTCGAAAAATATTTACAGGCAGAAATTTTGATTGGTTGTTTATATTTCCTAGTAAATTTAATGTAATTTATGGACACAAGGTTCATTTAATATCAACAGTTAATGTTACATTATATATTCCACATGAGTTAAAATTTTTTGTCACACTACAAATATTGATATAAACTGACCAACCTCAAGCTGAACCGAGCCTTTACTGTACTAACATACTACTCATAGTGGATTAAATTGCAAATGAACAATAAATTAAATTGATCTCTAGCTTTCTAATTTTATTCATAACAGTTTTCATAATTCCAGAATTCCTGATAAGTTTCTGATGTCAGCCTGACACTAGATACAATATTTTACATAATCACTTACCGGTGAATGTTGATCAAAAAAAAAGCCAATTTTATTACCGGCTATGCCTATTTAATTTTCTAATCCAGAATTTTAAAAAAAAACAATAGGTTTTTCTAAACTCCCACTTATTTTTGAATAAGTTAAATCTGAAACTCTCTAACATTATAGAATAACTTACTAGGCACACATAAGTTAATAAGTAACAGATAAATGTATTATATTTATTTATTACAGTGATCAAGTATTTAACAAATGTAATATGTAAAATTACATGTACTGTATATATATCTTATTTGTTCATTTTGATTTATGTTAGTAAATATAAAATCATTAGTTGATTTATTTAAATAACTGTTAATTATAATATCGATCTGCCAATTAATTATACTATTTATTATACTATTGAGTTAACTTTAAACTGCTATTTTATTTCTAGTAAATTTTTAAGATTATTGATTCTTAAAATTCGAATTAAAGCTAGATAATATACAGGTTAATACTACAATATTCGCTAAGTTTAATTTGAATTTAACTATGATACGTTTAAATTTTTTTAAAATTTGATGATTAAAAATTTGATTAAATATTTTCAAATATTTGATTCAAATTCAAAATTTGATTTGATTTTGTGGAGTATTAGAGAATATAGACAAGGAATAGTACAAAGAGGTGTCATATAAAATAACAACAGAAGATTGGAATGAAGCTCTTCAGAAAACACAAAATAACTCTGCCCCAGGTCTCTTGGGCATCATGTACCCAGTCTTCAAAAACATTAGTACAAAAACAAAAGAAGCTTGTACAAAGCTTCTGTCAAAGTGTATAAAGACTGGGAATATTCTGCTGAAATGGAAAATTAGAGTTTTATACCCGATTCCTAAAAGAGAAGATTGGAACTATGATTTGAATAATGTACGCCCTATTATTCTTCTAGAGAATGTCCGGAAAGTGCTAAGTAGGGTAATAATGAAAAGGCTAGAACAGGTTCTTAAGAAACACAGCATACTCAAAGGTTCAAACTATGCAGGTCTTACAGGAAAAAGCACAGAGGACCCTATACATATTCTGAACTGTATTGCAGAAGAAGTACAGGAAAAAAAACAAGAGCTGTGGATCCTATTACAGGATATGCAAAAGGCATTTGACTCTGTAAGCATGATATCGCTAGAGTTAGCCCTCAAACGAATTAAGATGCTGACAAACATATAGAAGTATATTATTAGCCTATATAAATATAGGGAATTTGAAGTAATAACGATATATGGGAGCACTAGAGTAATTAAAGCAAAAGATGGAATAAACCAGAGAGAGGTGCTGTCCTCTCTAATATGGCGTATTTTTTATGACTCGCTTTTGTGTGAAGTGCAAAGAATTAAAGACTGGGGTTATGAAGTAGCAGTGCCATGGCCCACAGACCTAAGAAAAGGAGAGATCACTTGGATAAAACAGAGACAAGCTGTTGTGGCATACACTAATGACACGACTTGAATCGCAAAATCCAAAACAGAGTTATTAGAAATTCTAAAGAAGGCTAACGAATTCTATAAACTAAATGACATTAAGAAAAACGAGAAGAAATCAGAACTTATTGTAATTAATGGGGCTATAAGCCAAAAAGATAAAGACTGCAGCATTATTAGTGAATATGGAGTGGAGATAAAAGTGAAAAGAAATGATGAAGCAGCCAGATTTTTAGGTGTGTGGATCTCAGAGAGAAATAAAAAAAATTGTGGTACGGGCCTAGTAGAAAGAGAGGTTGCTGGATTAGTAAGAATCTTAAGAAAGAAAAAAGTATCTTTGGGGCACCTGCAGTATATAAACAATAGAGTGTTATTACCAAGATTAGAATATCGACTAAAATGCCAAGTAATAAGCAAGCAAGCTTGTAACAGAATCCATAGACCCTTCCTCAACTTACTCAAACGAAAAGCAGGTTTAGCAAGTATAGTCATACCTAAGTTATATCCTCACTGGGTTATATTCCAACCTGAGTTATATCTCCATTTTTTAGCAGAATAAATTTTCCTTTTTTATATAGTTTATATATCGAGTTATATCCCAACCTTAGTCATATCACCAAAAATACTCTGGAAAAAAGGGGATATAACTCAGGTATGAATGTACTATGACTAATAGTATCATTATACACCCTAATTTGGTAGGGTGAAAGGCTTGTAGCAAGCAAAGGTTGCACAACAAGTTTCTAGTTTAGTTAAGAGACTAAATAGTATAGAGTCGGTAGGAAATATAACCTGGATTAGACTAAGACAGGCGCAAATCGATAACAGAAGCAGCAGATGCATAATCAAGTAGTCCACTCAATAGCTGAATAAGGCGGAAATAAAGTATAATTTTAATGCAAATATAGTTAGAGATGCCACAAAATTAGGTATAGAACTGGAATGCAGTAAAGTGACAAGAAGTATGCACTTAGATGAAGGAACAAAAATCTGGTCTATGTTAAGCAAGATCGAAAGAAAACAGTATATAAAAAGCAAGTTGAACAATATTATATTCATAGAACAATTACTCGAAGAAGAGGGATCAACACTTTTAACCTGGCACCAAGTAAAATATCTAAAAGAAAATAAGGGCAAAGGGAAGAAGCCCTCATAGTTTATTAGCATCAAGGGTGCAGTGATTAATAATCAGATAACAAGAGAGGTTCATACAAGATACAAGTACGGAAGGGAGAGTCAAGTAGCTTTATTGCCCTTATTTCAGCATGTATCTGAAGATAAAAGAAAAGCAGAATGAGTTGTATTACCAAACGAAAAAGGCACAACAAAATTGGGCCAGGTAGTTAAAAAAAGTAGAGGTAAACAAAAAGTAGAAGTAACTCATTGGAAAAGAAAAAAAAATAATAATAATATTTACGACAAATGCCAAGGAAAGAGCATTAAAAAAAAACTGCATTAAAAAGCAAAGAGAAAAGAAAATCTTGTACGAGGTGCCTCTAGCAAATTTTAGCAAAAGAGCCAACATACAAACAAATATACCCATCTCATTGTCAAGCCCTATGGTAATGATCAAGAATCTAGAAGAAGATCTAATTGACAAATATATAGTGGAACAGGAGTATAGGGAAAAAACCCAGAAGTCACTGCAGAAACTAGCCAGGTATGCAGAACTAGATATCTTTACAGATGACTTCTTAGATGGGCATAGTGGAAACGGTGAGCCAAAGAAAATAGGTATAGGTTGGATCGCAGCCAAAAAGAGCACAAAAGCAGTACTGGAGCAGTTTGCAGGTGCAATAAAGGATTGGCCTTCTTCAACGAGAGCAGAAATAGGCACTATAGGGCTTGCATTATTAGCAGTACCGAACAAATGCAAAGTACAGATTTTTACAGATAGTGCAAATGCAATTAGTGTTATTAAAAAGGTTAAAGCTAGCCTAAATGAAACAAAAACCACTAAGCTCAAGAATGGGAGTATCATTGCAATAGTGATAAATTTGGTTGAGATTAAAGAGATTGATATTAGCTTTGTAAAGGTGAAAGGTCATAGTAGGATTAAATTAAATAAGGCAGCTGATAGGCTAGCAAAGGAGGGTAACAGTTCTAAGGAGTGTTGTAGTTTTAGAGTAGAATGGTCCAAGTTAATGAAGGTGGTACCGAGGTGAGATAGTCATATTGTTGATATACCTATTAGAAAAATGATAGACAGCATAACAAAAATGTATTATAGTATAGGTTGAATAAATAGCAAATATATAGATAGTTTAATTAGAAGTAGTTCAGAAAAGAAATGGTTAGACTGGAGGAGAATATGGGGAATGCAAAGAAAAGAGGTGAAATATAGATGCAGAAGCTTAAAAGATAGTCACAGTTGGGTTTTTAAAATAAAGTGTATAAACGGGTTGCTGCCAATGACAGATCCAGGATATAGGTGAGATTTTTCAGATCATGTGCACTCCGACTCACTGACCCTGTCTCAGATGATCATCAGGTTTTTACATTAGCAATGATTGTGTTTATATGTTTATATTTTTTATTTTTATTTTTTGCTAACAGTTTAACAGCACCGTTAGAATTGCTGTTCTCTAAAGTTGTTGTAGAAGTCATTGTTGGAGCTATTATAGGAATTGTCATCGTCGTTGGAGTCAAATTTTATTGAGTTTATATTGGTAGGTGGGTTTCGTCACCTTTTTCCTTGGTGCTTTGCCTTTGGAGTTACTATTTAATTCGTCTACTTTAACAATTTTGTTTCATAAGAATTTAATTGTAATCATTTAATTGTTTAATAAATTACCAAGATAAGTATAAAGTTTAATTCCGTTTACTGTGTTCAAAAGAATGTATATTAACTGTAATTATTTAATTGTTCAATAAATTATCAGAATGAGTATGAAGTTTAATTTCATCCACTTTAATGATTGTGTTTTAAAAGATTAACTATAATCATTTAAATTGTTCAATAAATTACCAAGATAAGTATAAAGTTTAATTCCGTTCACTTTAATATTTGTGTTCAAAAGAATGTATATTAACTGTAATTATTTAATCATTCAATAAATTATTAGAATGAGTATGAAGTTTAATTCTGGTCACTTTAACGATTGTGTTTCAAGAGAATGTGTATTT
>CAJVPY010002736.1:0-15504 GCA_910591965.1 Dentiscutata erythropus | reverse complement strand
TTGGTGATATTGGTGAAACTGGTGGTGTTGGTGAAACTGGTGACATTGGTGAAACTGATAATATTGGTGAAACTGGTGATATTGGTAAAACTGGTAATATTGGTGGCAATTAGTAATATTACCAGTTTTGCTAATATTATAGTTTCACAAATACTATCAGTAGCATTTCTATAAACCTAAACAAAATTGAACTTAGGGTAAGTTCAGGTTCAGTTCAACTTTTGAACTGAACCTGAACCAAACTATAAACAAAATAGTTAATATTCAAGTTTGATACCGAACATTTTGAACTTCTTCTGGAGTTTAAGTTGAACAATTCATACATAGCATTGCTTCAAAAAAATTAATAGCCAAATTTTTTCTGACTTATATAGATATAGTTTTAAATTAATTGCTAGTGAGTTTATAAAGCTTAACGTCACGTCACTAAGACTTTTATTCATCTAGGTTGAAAAGTTGACATGAGTAAAACTTATATAGGACAGACCAAAAAACTATCAGTCCTAATACAGTTAGTATAAAATATCATACCAAACATTTATAGCCTAATTTTTTGTAATCTTATTAGGTTTAGATAAATTTCAGATAAGACTAAAATTTATTATCAATATTTTGTATATAAATTTTTGGACTATATGTTATATAAGTTATAAGAATCATAAATCGGCATGGATAAGAATTAATAGATTATATCAATTATTCGATTAATAAATAATGTTAACTGGATTGACTTGAACAAAAGATTATTTATCGACCAAATCAGCAAAGATAATAAACTAATAAACTAATAAGAAGTACATATATTGTTTTCGAGTGTTTTGATTAAACAAAGTACTTTATACTTTCCAGTTAAATTAAACCTAAATAATTGACTTAATGAAAATTAAAGATAATTTATAATCTTACAGAGATAGAATATTAAAATATTTTTGTTATATTTTAGACTAACTTACAGACTAATATAATTTAAATATAAAGAAATGGCCTATTTTAAATACACCCACAATTATTATCACCGACTAAAATAAGAACCCAAATTAAAATGGTTATTTTCGCAATTGCTAGTAAATTTCTGGTTATATGAGGCCCGAAGGCTCTCATATATATATTTCTCCACAGTGGAAAATAAGGGTATTATCGTATTTATTTACAAAGGCCCAAACCATAAATATCCAACATCCAATAGCTAACTATTCTAACTATTTGTGCCGAAAATCTGATCTTTGGCACAAATGTTAACTATCAGGTATCGGATATTATGCTTTGGATTTGCTCCCATAGCCATAAAGCTCATATCTTTGATATTAAAATAAATAAGTAATTCGAAATAAATTAAGAATGTAACTGTATCTTATTTTTTTTTACATGAAAAAATGATTGGTAAAAATATACAATAATGCGATAATTTATTATAAAGATATATTACAATTTTAGAGGCTATGACAATGATAATAATTAAAAATTTTACTCAGTTTTTTTATTTAATCTAAATTTTATTATAAAAACAGGTTTTTTTAACAAGGATTAGATATAATTATCTAATATTTTAATTAAAAAGGATTTATCTAGCTATATGTATAGTACATGGCCCATTAAAATATACCTACAAAAATCATTTGCATGATACTCAAAATTCGTGCGCATGCCATTACTAGTTCTAATAATAATGGACAAGTTTGAATATTTGTTTAGAGGTAGCTTTTATGTAATAAACGATTAATAAACTAATAGTTTGAATGGAGTCTATAATAATAATACATAATAATTAATATGTTGGTGCAATTTATTGCAGGAAAAGAAAACGGCAAGGAAGAGAAATGGTGGGGAGAAAATATTGGGAAAGAAGCAGCAGAAAAAGAAAGGGCATGGTACAGAAAATGTCAAGGAGTAAATGATAGAGAATGTATATGTCGGGAAAAAGTAATGTTTGGGAAAAGCAAGTATTGGATAATAGTAAATGTTGGGGAAAATTAAATGTCAGGAAAGTAAATGTTAGTGAAGGGTAAAATGGTGGGAAAGGGAAGTATCAGGAGAGGAAGTATTATAGAGCCTGAACCAGAACTTGTTCATGAACATTGAACTAAACCCGAATTGAATCAATAGTCATAGCAACTTTTAGATTTGGGTTCAAGTTCCGAACCTGGGTTGACCCGAACACGAACCTCGGAACACCAATCACAAGTTTCACCAATGCCACCAGTTTCACCAATACCACCAGTTTTACCATCACCAGTTTCACCAACACCACCAGTTTCACCAACATCACCAGTTTCACCAATACCACCAGTTTCACCGGTTTTACCAATGATTGGTGACTGGTGGTAATTGGCGCACCGTTGAAGATTTGTTTCACCTGCAACTCTAAACCAGTATAATCAGTATAAACAATATATCGCTAAAACCGTGTATAATGCGTCCTAATTAAAAGAAATATATAATAAAGGCTTCTCGCCCTTGAGGGAAGATATCCTTCGTGATTCCAATAAAACTCGTTCCCTAATAACCCTATACCTTCTAATCTCGCTAATAAAAATTTACCTGACCCTAAATCTACTGCTTAAGCGACATAAGCGGTACGATCGTTGTTCCTTGTTCACGTGACGAACGTAAATTATACCGAAACTCTGTTCTCGAAGTACTAAGGACTTCCGTGGTTGTTAATTTCCAACTGTCTCCACGTCTGAGGTAGTTGTGGTTGTTTTCCAACTCTCCCAACGGACTGTGGATTGTTGTGGTTGTCTTTCCAGTTTCCCTACGGATTATGGGTTATTGTTGAAGAACTCAAGCCGTGGATATTGTGTAGAAATAAACTAAAAGGCATTAGTACAATATCAAAGTCTCAACATAAGTAAAAGAAGACATACCTACGCCCAAAATCACCCTCGTCCAAATCTAAACGCCTCCTTTCGACTAAAGCTCAACGTAGGTTACACAAGGTCTCGAATCGATTAGCGACCGACTCGCCGTTCTAGGTCGTCAATATTCAAGGTTGATCTTAACGATGATCTTGTTATGTCACGGGGTATATCGGTGATTTATTATTCGATCTAAGATCCTTAGCGTTAGATCTACGTCACTTGGATCTTCAATTTTGATATAGACGTCACGAGTTTCTGATGCCACGAGCAATTTCGATGAGCAATTAATTGTTCGATCGATTGTTAGGCTAATTAGCGATAACAATGTTTTCGGTTATATAAGAATGAATAATGCGAATTTGGGTTCTTTTACTTGTCTCTGTTTTCTGATAGCGATAACTTCTATACTACTATTGAGACAGAAATTGGGTTTATTACGGACGATGTTGGGTCAGAAAGAACAATTTATTTAAGGACCAACTTCTACTACGAAGATTTCGAAGTTTTCAAACTCTAATGAGTTCTTCTTTGAGCTTAAGGCTCTTATATACTAGAGCGTTACAGACTAAAAATTGGTTCAATTGATTCAATTGAATCTATTGGCTCAATTGATTCAATTGAATCTATTGACTCTTTCGATTCAATTGATTCAATTGCTTCAATTGAATCAATTGAATCAATTGTATCTATTTACCGATCCCACCACGAATACCTAAAATAGAAAAAAAATAAGAAAAGATAAAAATAGAAATAGATAATCGAGCACAGCCCAATTTCAAGTGGGTGACATCGATTTTAACCGTCACAAAGTACATACATAAGTTTCTGTACTTATAATTTGCTTTGTCACTCATTTCTGTTTTTTTTTTACTATGAAAACACAAATGGGTTATTCTCCTGCTTATCGCGCAACCTGCGCAGTTTCTTAGGATCAATTTCTTTTCTCTCCTCTCTCTTTTTTTTTCTTTTTTTTTTCACTTAACACTAATTCATACTTGGCAGTTGTCCTGGCAGGTCACAAGAAACTGGCTCTAGAAGCGCATCCCGTGTACAGGAAAACACAATGAAAATCCTGGAAAATCATTTTGCAAATAATAAACAGACGATCACCACGGATAATCAGTAAACACTGAGCTACTAAATCAGCAATCTGAAGAAGCGCGAAACCTTTAAAGACAATTGAATTAGAATGAAATATATTGAAGAAGACGCAAATAATCAACTTGAAACAAGAAACAAATGCGATCGTTTGCATTATACCATATATTATAATATCGTTAATTATCACGATAGTATAATATTAAAAGAATAGTTAGTTTAAAAATTAATATTGTAAAGTGTTTAAACACTCGATTTTTACCTTAGAAACTTTGTGCATGTAAACTTCGAAATTATGTTCCTAAATATTTATTATTAAATTAGTAGACATACCCTTTAAAATTAATCACTTAGAAACTATTGATTTATAATCCCGATTAGGGATGGGTTTGGTCAGCTAGGTCAGTTATCGGTCAGCTATTACTATCGAATAGTAGCCGGTCAATTACTTGATCAATTTCTTAATCAATTTTTTAAAGTTATATTTTTGTACCCTGGTCATATGCTATAAACAGCCAATAAAATAATCAAAATATTGAATATCCGATCTCATTTACTAATTCTGGTCAAATTTGTAGATAATTGACCTATTGGAGATGAGTTTAAAACTCATTCTCAATAGGCCAAGAGATCTACAAATTTGACCAGAATTAGTTGTTTGGAAAATGTGAATTGGTCTATATGAAATTTTGAAAAACTTTCAAAGATTTCTCTGTAGCTACTTGATTAAGCCTAGTAAAATATTTTTTTATTTTAATTTCAAACTTTTGTAGAATTAAAATAAAAATTTTTTTACCAAGTTTGCTAGATGGTTTTGAGAAATCTTCGCTAAAATTTTAAAAATATTCAAATTTACAAAAAATCAGAAATTTTCTTTTTTTTAGCTAAAATATCTTAACTATTTAATTAAATTTGCTAAATTTTTTTTATTTAAATATTAAAATTACTGTCAAAGTGTATCTTGACTTATGGGGTTTTACTCAATCGAACCTTGCTAAAAGACTCGCTTTACTTTACTGCGAGGACTGGAGTATCGTACCAGATACTGCACACGTATACCATGTACTAAGTGATATGTAAACACACAGTTTATTGTTTAGACGTTTCTTTATTATTAAAAACTTTTCTATTCATCTCTCTCTAATCTAAACTAATTTCTAATTACTAAAGACCATTGTTCTATTTATATAACATGATGATCGATCATGCAACGCGTAAGTTACATGAACCCGATCCTGATCCCATGCTAATAAACACGTATTAACCAAATCTACCACGTCAATTACATAGAGTTAAAATAAGTAAAAATTTATTAAATTTGATAAATAATTGCTAAAATATTTAAGCTTAAAATCAAAATAGCTTTTATTTTAAAAAATTTGATATTTTTTTATTGATGTTACTTTATATATCTGGCTTTAAATTTAATATATTAACCAGGGCCCAGATTAGTATATTAAATTTAAACCAATTTTTGTTCTTTATAAAAAAAATAAATTTTATTAGCTTAATTGAGAATATTTAATTTATATTATCTGTTATACAACTTATATTTAATATTAAAAATATAATATAATAACTAAGCATTTAGTCAAAAGGAGCAGAGCAGAGGTATTATCCATAGCAAGTAACTACAAAGAAAGTAAGCAAAGTGAGCTCTGTTGGTATTGCTAAGTGTAAGTGAAACAATACAAATTGTACTGTCTATAATAAACTTGTTGTCCGGAGCAAAGCGGAGGACACTATGTTTTTGCGACAGCAAGCGATCATTTTGATCACGTGAGAATTCTGTCTGTCCGCTTCTGCAAATCTGATTGGTCATGATTATCATATATATCTGAAATGCATTAATTCAAAAAAAAACGGTTCTCTAACTTACAAATGTCAATTTTTTTTTGCGAAGTACTATACTCATCGTTACTTTTTGCTAGAATTTTTATAATATCTATGCTCCGGACTTACACTTCCTAGTTTATAGAGAATGTTTAGTTTCACATGACTGATAAAAATAACAGGCTACCAGTTTTAAAATAATATATAAAAATAATTACAGTATTATATAAAATTTATTATTCAATAATGTTAAAACCCAGAGCAACACATCGGGTTAAAGGCTAGTCATAATTATTTGGAACAATTGTATTTAATAAGAAATTCATTAGATCAAAGCAATCTAGTATTATCTATGAGAGTTGAGCGACTTTGTATATTGCTTTCGAGAAAATAGTATATAATTATTATAAAAGTTATGAGTGTAAACTAATAACGCTACAACATAGAAATTAATAGGAGTATTTCGAATTTTGATATATAAGCAATCAGAACATACAATAATTATAAAATTAAAAAAAAAGTTTCATGATTACGGCAGAGCTGGGGATAACAGTGTTGAATAAACCTTTCCTATTATGACGGTGCTAAATAATCTATAATGATGTGATGCTTTTTGAAACGAGTTTTTACCTAACAGGTTTTTACTTTTTTTTGTTCATTCAATTTCATCTTATATTAATAATTGCATTTACACGTGCAGTAAATGACATAACGAATCAGATCAATGTCGATACGTAAATATTTTTTGTAGAAAAAAAGAAAGTTTATGTAATAATAAGCGATACTGTAGTAAAAGCATGAGCAATTTCCATACCATAATTTTTTACTGTATCTTATGGTAGAGGTCATGATAATTCGAATGCAACTTTAACCACTTACTGTCACTGGAATAATGAGTTATTTTTGCATCGAAATTATTATGATTTCTATTATGAACAAATTTTCATTATTGAACTTATTCGCAATTCCAGTGACACATAGTATGTGGTGAAGGATAGAGTTGTTACCATTGCCGAAACTTAGTTTTGGATTTACTGTAATAAAGTCCAAAATAGCAAGAATATTAACTTCGATGAAAAAATTTCATCATATAACTAATATATTGTAATTTTCAAATATTGGCAAATTCCAAATTCCGATCAAAAGTTGCCGTATTCGTAATCTGGTGCCGAAACAGTTTGGAACGCATACTAGTGAAGGATGAATTAGTTTCTTCGAAATAATTATGATTCTTGTCATGAGTTTCTGTAAAAAATTCCTTTACAGCATTTGTAAATTTACCGTAAAATCTGTTACTAACCTTTATTCTGATGACAGTATGTGGTTAAAGTTGAGTTAATTTGCATTGGAATATCATGAACTTATTGTAAGGACTGTAAAAAATTATGGTACAGAACTTGCTCGTGCTTTTACTACAGTTAGGAATGTTATGGTTTCAAAAATACTAGTTAAGACTTGGTTCAGATAGTGGTTCCGATTAATTATAGTCCTTATTAAATACGGTTCTAGTTAAATACAGTTCAAATTCAAATTTGGGTTAAAAAACCATCAGAACAGAACTGTATAATTTTTTGGAAATGATTAATTTATCATTGATTTAAAAGTCAATTACGTTAATAAATCTGTATTTTATTATTAACTTAACCGTATTTTGTTTTGATAACTTCAATTTCTTGAAATTACTTTACATATTTCTTTTTCAAAAACAAGAAATAGAATTCATTCGGAAACTGCCAGGGCATCTTTAGTTGGATTTAAAATGGAATCGGTGAACAATAAGTATACAAATTGAGTTGGACTCAAATGTCAACTATATAAATAGTAAAAAATAATTGCCAACAATAATTAAAAATAAATATACTTTTTTAATATATGAATTAAATCGGTTATATTAGGGGTTTCAGAGTTAACTTATTTTGAAAATAAGTGGGAGTTTGAAATAAGTGGGAGTTTGAAAAGTCCTATTTTTGTTTTGAAATTTCGAAATCAGAAAATGAAAAAGGAGTTGTCCGAAGATAAAATAAACAAACTTTTTCTTAATGATATTATATCTTATTATATAAATAGGCTTATAAATAAAAATAAATAGGATTTATAGATCTCTTATTAAAAAATAAACACGTCGCTGATTTAATTCGAAATCAGAAACCTTAACCTTAAGTCTGAAACCCCCTATTAGGTTGTTCAGAATTAAATAAATGCGAGTTTAAACTTTCCATTTATTTTTTGAAATTCTGAAATCAGAAAATGAAATAGATGTATTTTTTTAATAATGAAAAAATATTATCATCATAAAAAGAATTTATAAATAAATCGCTTATTTCAAACCTATTATGTCACTAATTTAATCTAAAATCAGAAGCCTGAACATTAATTCTTTTTTTTTTAAACTGAAATGTACATAAATCGAATTGATCTTGTAACAATCCCTTGGTTCTTATAACGGTCCCAATTATGATCCTTAGTCCACAAATTAACATCTAAAATGTATAAACGGTCTTTTATGAACCGGACCAAACCAGACTGAACTAACATCCCTAACTACAATATCGTTTATTATTACGTAGACTTTTTTATCAACTTTGATCTTCTGTTACGTATGTCATTTAATGCATGAGAAATTGAATGAACTAAAAAACGCAAAAACCTGTTAGGTAAAAACCCGTTTCAAAAACATCACATCATTATTATAGATTATTCAGCTCAGCACCGCCAACATAGGAAAGGTTATTCAACACCCGCATTTTTTTTTATCCCTTGCCTTATTACGTATAAGGATGTGATATGCATAATGCACAGCATACGAGTTTACTAATTTCTCCCCACACTTTACTATTACATAGATACTCCGATATGTAATAATTAGCAGAACCAATCAGAAGTGTGGGAGAATTTAGTAAAGCACATTTCTAGTCACAAACAAGTACGTACGTGTACAATAACGGATTTAATTCTTTCTCTTAAATATAACACAATCGGACTTAACCCTTTCTCTATAATACACAGAGAAATACATGGCATCAAAAATATTTATGGGCGATATGCCCGAATTAATGGAAAATATTCTTAATAATTTAAATAATGAATTTGATTCCTTGTATTCGTGCGCACTCGTGAGCCGACATTGGTGTAGAATTTCAATTCCTATTCTTTGGCAAAATCCATTTTCAATCGAAAAAAGGCCTTTATTCATTTCTAAATATTTTTCGTCTCTTGCTGAAGACGAAAAACTAGTTTTAAAAAAATGTGGGATAAATACAGAATTTCCCAAAACACTATGTAATTATGCAAGATTTCTAAAGATTCTTGATCTATCTCGCCTAGAAGGCAAGGTTATAGAATGGATTTATCCCAGGAAGGAATCACATTATTATTTCTCATTGATAGAACCACATTATGATTACTCATTGATAGAATCACATTATGATTACCTTTCTTTGCCAAATCGTATAATTAATTTGCTACTTAAATTATTTATTGAAAGTGGTGCAACTTTACATAAATTAGATTTAAATTTTTCCAATGTTATTGAAATTGGACCAAAGGTCTTTTACTCGTTAGAAGAAAATAAGCAATTTCTCTCACGACTCCAAGATTTGGTTGTAAGATCGTATGCACATTACAGCATTAAAAGTATTGAAAGTATTACTGAATTAATAAGAATCTTGACAAAAAATACTACAAATATTAGTGATATGAAACTTTACGGATTTTATGCTTATAAACCACAGTTATTTAATGCTCTTATATGTATTATTAAGGTGCAAGAGCGGCTTAGGCAATTTAGTTTAGTTGGTGAAAGGCATCTTAAA
The DNA here is from genome assembly GCA_910591965.1 of Dentiscutata erythropus. Classification (NCBI taxonomy): domain Eukaryota; kingdom Fungi; phylum Glomeromycota; class Glomeromycetes; order Diversisporales; family Gigasporaceae; genus Dentiscutata; species Dentiscutata erythropus. The sequence continues at coordinate 5,903 of CAJVPY010002736.1, read as the reverse complement.
GAATTCTACAGCATCATTTCAGCTTTAGATAGTCAAAAAAATTCATTACAGGTGATTGTAATAGAAGATTGTGGTTATAGTACAGAGTTTGAGGTACTGAAAAATTGTAAAAGATTAGAAATTCTTCATATTAGGTGTTGTGATGCGAACTTGTTAAATATATTAAATTCTAAACTCAGCGTTTTAGAGATAGTTAATTGCTCGATTGCTACATCAACTATAGTACAAATTTTAGAAGAGACCGGCATATTATTGCAACGATTACAACTTTCATTATACGATGAGATTTTGGAAGAACCTTTATTACTAGAGGCAATTAAATCCTTCTGTCAAAATATAACGTACTTCAACATTATGAATATTGGGTTTTCCACCCAACTTCTAGAGCTTATTGGTAATTTACAAAAGCTTCAATGTCTCACTTTATGGTGCAATGTTGACATACCAAAAGAAAAATTGGAAATACTAGTCAAGCAGTTTGCAGAAATATTACCTTTAACATTGCAATATCTTGACTTACACGATAATATTTGGCTAGAATCGTATCTAGATATTTTACTCAAATATTGCAATGCGCCTTTAAAGAAACTGTTAATTGATGACATTTATAACGAGAAACATACTAAAGCACTGATCGAATTCAGCATTCGAAATAGATTTTTGAATCACGTGGGTGTATTCAAATATCAAGGTTCAAGTTATAATATTGGAGAGGAAGTTAAAGCATATGTTATGCCATATAAGCATGTTTCTATTAGATGCTGATTTTTATAAATTTCTTTATAATTTTTAGACAAGTTGGCATTATTTATAAATTTTTAATGGCCGTAACATTATAACACATACATAAATAAATAGTGCGTCAATAAATTAGTATTATAATCATTGTTTGTAATTATTAAGTTTAAAGTGTGTTCTCTAAAAATTAATGACTAATGTATGAATTTTGAAAAAACTTTTAATAAATGATAATGCTTATTTCAAACTCTAGTATTACGTCACATATTTGAATTGAAAAAATGGTCGCATATTTAGATTGAATAAACTGTAATTAATGAGAGATTCATTAGATCAATGAAGTTTAATATTATCTATAGGAGTTGAGCGCCCTTGTATATAACGATTTCAAGAAAAATAGTTGTATAATAATATTATAAAGATACGAGCGTAGATTAATAACAACCTATTAATTAACAATACAATATTCAAATCTAGAAATATCTTGAATTTTGATATATAAATACAGTAATATATACACTAAAAAAAAAGGTGATAAAAATACGGTTCTTTAACTACATACATGCCTGGTAGAGATCCAAATCGTTAGTTGAAAACCAACTAGTTGACAACTGGTTAACTAATCGACATGAAAATTTTCATCAAACTAATCGTTGATTATCTAGGTGGCTAGGGCCGAATCTTACATATAATTGGTATAGTTCAACAATTCGATTTTATTGAACTCATTATTTTTCCATTTAGTGAATTCATCGCATTTTTTCAAGTATAGTATAGCAACTATAAGTAAGATGTCTTCTTGTTATAATAAAGATGAACCCGGCACTATAGTTGACGAATTAATCTGGAAATCAACTATTTCTAAATTGCCAATTTTATGATTTATTATAATATTTTTAACAGTCTCGGATAGTCGCAATACCTAACGCGAAGAAATTTCTCTGCGATATAAATACAATGTTCTATTACAACTTTTTATAATGAATTTTTTGACCTCTAAAATCGCCTAGGTTGCTTTTGTGATTTGACAATACACACAGGCTAAAAAATCATATTTTAATTAAATAATAATCAGTAATATATAGTACAAATTATAACTTATTTACTATATTTTTACTAGGCAATATATGTAGTATAAAATATTATTAGTTTATATTACTGGTTATTATTTAGTTAAAATATGATTTTTTTTCAGTGACATATGAAAGCATTAAATAATTGTGGTCACAATTACCATTAAATTTAAAGCACTGATTTTTGTTGCAATTTTGGCAAATATTCTTAATAATGCAGTGGCATTCTCTGAAAAACGGGTTAATCACGTGATGGGCAACCCTTTAAACGCTTATAGGTCACACAATCAAATCTCTATAAAATAGCAACCATTGCATATGACTCTTGTGATATTGAAGAAAAATCTATCCAGGTGTTACCTAAAGTTACCTAGGTTCTGGTGTAGTAACAAAGATACTTTGAACTGATAAATATAAAATCATATACCTTTGATCATCCATATCACCATATGAATATATGAAAGTATGAGTTTGATGAATTCACATTTGATCATATGAAAGCAATGCTTTCCTATAGTAATTCATTTGAGTAGTATGAAAGGATCATTAGTGAAAGAATTGATCTACTGTAGATTGTAGTCTTCTTGAAATGTATATAAAGCCTTTGATTTCATCTTACTTTATAGCAGACTTCAATTTCTTAACTCTTAATAAATAGATAGTTGAATTCTCAACTTCTTTATATTCTATATCTAATATTCTATTTATAAAGATACCATTCATGTTTTAATACATGAATCTAATCTCATAAATTGTATTGGTAGCATGTTTATGTGATATCATGAAGAGAATAACACAAATTTTACAAGCATTTAAGTAGTACAAGTATTTACATCAGGAGAATTAAATAAGTGCAAATCTGCAAAAACCTGCGAAAATGCAGATTTTTGCAGAATTTTTTGCAAAAAAACTGCAAAATTTCTTATATTTTGAAATTTTGCGCAGAACTGTATTTAATTTCTTTAGCTATAGCTGGTGAGTCTGAAGTTTTGCACAGATTTTCATTTAATATATTATTTAATTTTTTTGCAAATCTGCGCAGAACAGCACTAAAAAATTTTTTCTGATGTAATCTTGATATTTTTATATATCATAATATTGTTCACCACTTTTAAGTAAAGCTTTGATATTCTCTATGTTAAGTCTTTTTAGACACTGCACTAACTTATTTTTATCACTATACTTATAGTTTTTATACTATAACTTGCACATCTCTCAAATCATTTGAGAGGTAGATTTGAGTGTGACATAGGTTTTAAATTTATAAAACCTCAAACTATGATTTTTTTTGCAGCCTATTATTTAATGATAAGTTTTAATACTATTTTATATTAAATTTTATCTGTGTATTGCACAGATTTACAACTAGTACTATTTATATATTGTATTCAATAAACTAATTGTCAACATTACATTAAACTACTAGAATAATATTAGATTTTTACATATTTTAGCATATCTGATAGACATAATATATATATTCAAATAAATTCTTCTCGCCAATAGTTTCAATTGTTTTCTTGTAGTTTGAAAATTTAACTGGTTTAAACTTCCTTTTCTTAATTATCCAAATGATGCTATAAACTATTTAAGTCTGTAAATACTCCAATAGCTTTGATATTGTTATTTGTTAGGAAATTAGTAACAACTATTTTCAAAACAACCTGCATGATGTGTTGTTTTTGGACTAATTTTTTGAACTCTATTATGCAATTAATACTCTTGTAAGAATTAATACATCAATATAATCTTTTTTACCAATATTAAATCAGTACTTTTTCAAGTTCTAAATAGAAAATAGTAATTTTTATTATTATACTAAGAAAATTCCTAGATTGGAAAATATTATAAATAATGATGCTGGATGAAAGATTTGGCTTTAGATAGATTTCATGATATTGAATAATTGTTTTTCATTGACTTGAATAATTTTTAGCAAGTTCATTATATATATATAGTTTGATATTATTACTAGGCAACAACTCAGTAAAATTTACTACATTTATAATAAGTTTGTTATATTTCAAAAATGTTATAAAGTCTTACTTGTTTATTATTAAATAAATTAATATTGTAATTTTTATTTGTAAATTGATAAATTTATCAATATTGGTATTGATTTTGATAAGAAAATGCTAAATAGCTAGGTATATAAATTAATAATTTATTTAAAATTTATAAAACTTTAATTAATCCTGATGTAATATTAAATGTTATATTCACCTAATTGATAATTTTTTTAGATTATATTTTGTTGTTAATATAATAGTAATTGATATATTAATTAATAAAATTAACATGAAAAATCAATATAAAAATTGAGATATTATTAAATACAGCATCACACATATTATAACTTACTAGAATTTTTCTTGTTGAATTCATTCATTTCAAAATATTCTTTTCTAATTGTAAATATTTTTATGTGCTTGTGTTTTAAATTGAACTTTTAAAAAAAGTAGTAAAAAGGTAAATTGGTGGTGCATTTATTTATTTATTAATAAATGTACAAACCAATTATCCTTCATAACTAGTAGACTTTCAAATTTAAAAATACCCAAATTGAGAGCTTGAATTAGCTACCAAGACTGCCAATTAATAATTTCTCTAAATTTACTATGTGGACTAACCTTAGCTAATTATGGAGCTGACAATTATTAAGTGATTTTCTAGGGGTGGGATCAAAAAATTGAAATTTTATATATGGGCTAGGTGCTGCAAAAAGGGACCAAATTGACAATTTTTTCAAAAAATATTTTTTTACATAAATCAATATAGAATAAGATTAGGATCATTTTTTACTTAAGGCACAAAAATAGTTGTATTAATAAAATTTTGCTATATAACTTATTAAAGTTTGCATATTCTTATGATTTATTATAAGATTTATAATATAAAAATTGATTTTCTGAAGATCTTTTGTTTTGTCAATTTGGTCCCTTTTTGCAGCATCTAGCCCATATATAACCTAATCAATTATATATTAAAAACTAGGGTAAGCCTCTGATAAAAAAAATCCGGTAATAAATGACACTACCCTTAGGTGTTGTTCTTTTCATTGCAAAATTAACAACAATTTAAAACTGCCCAAATTTGAATAGTGAAAACCACATACTAAGAGAAATCATGGCAATATCCACACAAGTTAGAATAAAGAAGAAGGATAGTAAACTATTATAAAGTTTACTCAAACATGACAAATAAAATAAGATAATAAAAGGGCAATAACAGGTATAGTTCATAAATATGAAAATCATATAGAATGCCCAAATTGAGAGCTTGGAATGGCTACCAAGGTTGTCAACTGGTAATTATCCTGAAATGTACTTTATTATATAAACCATCTTCAACCAGTCAGGGGTTGTACTTTATTCATTGTAAAATAAAATAACACATCTTATCTTTTAGCACCTCATTATGCCTAAAGGCAACAACATTTGGAATCGTAATATTTTCATTTTGCCCTAATGGGCGAAAAATTTTTTACCTGTTTTCATAATCAAGAAAATATAAATCTAATTTGCAAAGTGGCCCACTCTCAACAAATAATTTAATAATAAAATTATACGATATACAGATTGTGGTAATCTAATTTTATAAAATTACTTTCTAGACTAGATAAGTCGAGAACTTTGCATAATCAATAATGATTCGGAAAATTCAACATTTATTCCCCATTTGTTTGAAGCAAGTTTTTCAACTTCGCAAAGAGTTGAAAACATTTTTAAAAAAATGTATAAAAATACTTATTCAAATGAAAATGGATCTTGCTGAAAGAATGGGTATTGATATTTTGCACTAATGCCGGCTCACAAGCGCACACGAATATAAGGAATAAAATTCTAATAAGAATATTTTCCATTAATTTGGGCTAGTGCTCCGAACGGGTCGAGTCAGGTCGGGTTTAAGCCAACACGAACTCGACCGAAATTTCAGGTCGGGTCGGGTTGGAAATTTTCGGATTAGAGCCTCATCCCGAACCGAATCCGACCCAAAATTTTAGGCTAATATATTAAAATTTTTTAAAAAAATGAATTCAATCGCCCTATTTGCTCTTAAACGTTTAATAATTCATGTAACGATGATCATCGA
>CAJVPY010002735.1:0-15504 GCA_910591965.1 Dentiscutata erythropus | reverse complement strand
CAGAATATGCAGTCCAGTATATACAAAATTGACTATATCTACCTTTACTAAAAACATATTACTACTTTATAATATATCCAAACAGTTCAATATAGAGAGTATATTATATAATAAACTTACTCTATATCAAACAAAAACATTCAGAATATGCAGTCCAGTATATACAAAATTGACTATATCTACCTTTACTAAAAACATATTACTACTTTATAATATATTTTGGCTAAATAATATTTGATATTTTTATTTAATAATAATTTATATAAAAAATTTATATCTTTTTATTTTTTATAAAAACCTGTAAATTTGCAACATATATACAATATACATAATAGACTAATTATTTATAAAACAAACAATTAATTTGCAAACAAGTTTATTCATAAATAGTATATTTCACTAACTGTATATTTTATAAACAAATTATTTTTTAGTCAATGTTGCTAAGATTAGGTTTGCTAAAGTTAGCACAATTTAAAAAATAATTTATTGGTAAAATGAGCTATTAGCAATTACTATTTATCTATAAAATAAACTTGTAATTACAATATATTATTGTAATATTTTACCTTATATTACTCTAGATTATCTTTTAAATTAACCAGATATCCTAATTGTATAATCTATAGTTAATTTTATAGTCCAGTTATTTGAATAACCCAACAGTTAACTAGTTATGATATCTTAGAATACAAGCAATAGATAATGTTTTATATTGTAATAAAACAATAATATATCAAGTCACACATACACTTTTGGTACCTAATTTAAGTAGTCTGCCCAAAGCATTAGTGCTATGCTAAAAGTTTTCATATGAGCTGATTTAAATAATTTATAAGTAGAACTTATTTTTTTAAAACTTTAAAGCTAAATAACTTTTAATATACTGATTCATTTTAAATGATTTTACTACCAAAATGTTTGTCTCTTTAAGATGAACATTTTGGTAGTAAAATCATTCAAAACGAATTAGTATATCAAAAGTTATTTAGCTTTAAAGTTTTAAAAAAATAAGCTCTACTTATAAATTACTTAAATTAGCCTATATGTATACTATTTGCTATATCTGCATCCAACTATAGAGGTTACCTATTTAAACTATCTGGTTTTAACTACTACTATTAGCCCTCTAATCTAGAGTATTTTTTACTATATACAAGTAGATTTTGGTATTGCTCATGTGGATTTCGCACCCTACCTTAAGACTTATCAACTTAAGCTAATCTATCCTTGAAGTAAATTTAACAAAGTGATATATATTCTACACATATATTTACCTGCATATTCTTATAACTTCTTCTTAATTGTTATATATTGATTTGTCTTACTATAATCATATCTTATACCACCTTTTGGATACTGCTATATTATAGTTATTTCTTAAGCACTAACTTTTTTAATTAGTTGCTTATTACATACTTCTTATTCTTGTTTAGTTTACAACAACCCTGGTACCTATATTTAAATTATCTTTTTACCTGGATTCCTTATTGGTCTCTCTCTTACTTCTAGCTAGCAACCTGAAAAGGTCAGTTTGCTTAAGCTTTAAATGCCTCATAGTCTCCCTCCTCTTGGTTTATATTTTCAGAGCATATGTTCTTTTCCTCTAGTATATTACTTGGCAGTTTAGCTAGTATATCCTCTATTTGAGGATCTGGTTATTTGGTTTTTCAAACTTGGCCTGGCTTGAATTTAGGCTTTCTGTAACACTATCAAAAATAGTGTTTCAAGCCAATTAAGTTAGCTACTTAGCTAGCCAATATTCTAATTAGCTAATAATAACTAATAATATTAATTACAAAATTCAAAATAAGCTCTGTAACTTAGCAGTTGTTATTTAGAGGTAGTTTTTATATGCTATTTGCTAACTTTCTCAGAGTTTATCACTCATCATGGAGGCTAGCACTTGTCATTTAAAAATAGTTTTCATATGCTATTTGCCAACAAGCCCAGAGTTTATCACTTACTGAAAAAATAAAAAGAGTACCTGTGTTTTTCTATAGATTTAGTGTGTTAAGTAAAGAAAATATATACTTCTTTATTAAACAAAACAAAATAGTTTTGTCTTTTTTCTCTGCCTTCTTGCCACTCTTCCAAAATTTCTTGCCCCCTCCAAAAGATTAGTATTGTTTATATCTCCCAAATCTGAACAGTTCTAGCAAACTACGATTATGTGTTTGGTTTGTTTTGTTTATAGACCGTGCTGCTTTATATAATATCAAAGTTAGCCACTTACATTGTTTAGAAGTCTAAATAACCTAATTGAAAAAAAATTTATTTGATAAAGTAAAGCTTTATACTAGAGATATACAAATATCATATTTGTTATATAATTTTTTTCAGTCTAACACAGGTAATAGTAGTGCTAAAAAAACAGAATTTTCTGCTGTTCTTTTTGTTTTCTTTTCTTTGTCATTTTCTCTTTTATATTCTCTTTTATATTTGTTTTCTTTCTCTTTATTCTTCTTTGTTTTTTTTTTTCTCTTTTGTTTTTGTCGTTTTCGTTTTATTTGTGTTTTTTTTGTTATCTTACCTCTATTTGTTATATACCCCTTTGAAGAAGAAAAAATGTTAAAAAAAAGGCAATCTTGACAAAGCTAGCAATAAGCTTTCAGTAATTTTTTTAGGAGTCATCTAGTAAGTTAAATGCCGGAGAGGAGTGAATTATTGCTGCGGCAGATTACACTTGGGTACTATTACAAGTAGCCAAGTGAGTCTTTATTGAAGAGTAGAAGGGTGAAAGACATTGAGTTTATTGCAGGCTTTTTGTTCTAAAACTATGTATTTTGATTATGCACTCCTAATACAATAAAAGTAGGATTGCCAAATTTAAAAAAAAAAAAGTACAAAATTCAAAGTTGTATATAACTATATAATATAAAAAAAACCTATTATCAAACTTAAATCTTTGTTATCATTATATATTAAATTAAAATTTTTGTATTAGATCAAAATAATTATAATATTATTAATAAACTACCCAATATAGGGTTTTACCCTAACTCTAATTAAACTTAGTTTGAAAATTTTAATTTGAAACAAATTTCAATTTAATATATAATATATATAAACTTTAGTAATAAATTTTTATTTGACTGAATACTTATTTGTTTTAAGATTTAATTTGTTATTTAAAATTTTATAGTATAAAAATAGTTAGAATATTTAAAGTAAACCTGAATCTAAAAAGCTATTTATTTTGAATAAAGTACTATAATTCAGTATAGTATAAATTAGAGTAGTATATATTTGCCAACAATCACTTTATCAATAGCTTAGTTTACCAACAATTAATTCACAAACAAGTTTATTTTACTAACAATTATTTTACTAACAAAGTAATTCTGGTTATTGTTGTTAGTATCAGATTAGAATTAAAGCTAAGATTGGTATAATTTATAAAAAATATTTGTCAGTAAAATAGGCTATTAGTGAAATAATTGTTAGTAAAATAAACTTGTCTGTGAATTAATTGTTGGTAAACTAAGCTATCTATGAAGTGATTGTTAGTAAAATAACACATATCTTATAAATTATAATACTCACCAAAGTTAAATATATATTTGACTATTTTTTTCCCTATAAATCATCAAAATAAATTTTTAAAAAAGTAAACAAACAATACTCACTAGAATTTAATTAAAGCTAAATAATAGCTATTAAAACACCCAAATACTCTAAAAGAGTTTAATTAACACTTCTACAAAGTTGAAAAGAAACTGAGACATATTATTTACTACTTCTAAAGCCTTTGAACTCTTTTCCATTCTACTGACAGCATCCTGTTCTATTCTGATAAATTCTTCTGAGACCTTAAACAATAATAAAAGTAAAACAAAAGCCAAAACACTCAACAACTCACTTTGCTAAAAAAGAAAAAAACAACTAATAACAAAAGTCAAAGCAAAGTGATTACAAGCAACTTTTTACTAAACTTATCTTACTCTGTTCTCCAAAAATCAACTCAAAGTAGACAATTTAGCAAACCTTTATTAAAAAACCAAATGATATTATCAAACAAACAAGTATGAGAAAAAATGAACAAATTTTTATAGCCCAAACTAATGCGATAATTATTGACTACTACACTGCCAATCTATTTTTCAACCTTATTTTAAACAACCTCTAAAACTTGAAACAATAGCCACTAGCATCTAACAACACAAACCAACTAATCCAACCAATTCCAGACTACAATAATAATATAAACACATAGTCTAATACAACTATAAAATTTTAAAAACTAGGAAAAAAGTTTTATTGTAAGATACTTATTTTAAATATCCGAACTAACAACTTCAAGCTAGACTAGTTACTTATCTAGACCAACTCTATAGCTAAAGCTCTAGCTAAAGCCCAAACTATCAAATTCGATACCAACTTATAGAACAATAATACTATTATCAATGCATTTTTTTTTTCAGAACTTTTATAAATATTTTTTAAACATAAAATTTAAGCAAAACTAACCTAACACAATATTCCCCATACTATTGGTGAAAAGTTCAATTATCTTAATTCTGCTTTCTTTACTCATTTGCAAGAAACAAGGACACCCAGCCTTAATACCAAAAAGAATTCAACTTAGTTTTGTAAATGGCAGTCAAAAAATATAAAAGATTATATAATATCTAGTTTACAGTATAAACAAATTCAACAGAGACCAAATCTTTATCAAACTTAAAGCCAAACTTGCAATTAACTATATATACAACATAGATTTCTTGCTAAACAGCTCTTACAACTGCATCTATTTGATTACATACTGCCTTAATTTTGCCCAAATTGCCTGCTCTATAAAGTTTAAATATATATATAGCCTGCTTAACAAACCACATATCTCATTCCTTAATCTTTTACTCTATAACCCTCTAGCAATAAATTTATCTATCTGGGAGATTCTACCTTTTCTACTTTCAATTCAAGACCACAATTTTATACATGCTACTGTACTAGTACAATGCAAAGTATTTGTTTTTGAAAAACTTCCAGATAGCTATTTTGACACAGTTTTCGAGCTACTCTCCAATGACCTCTCTGAGTTAAATACTGAGATCTGTAACATCTTTTCAATCACTAACCAATTTGTCTTGTAACATCTTTTTGAATATTGAAAAAAATTAAAAAAATACTATATACTAAAAAAAAATCTCTAGCTATTTCAACATATCCAAAGAAAAACTACATCTTTCTACTACTCTACAAAATCTTAATTCTGCTATCAGATATCTGTTTCCTTATAATCTCTGTGACACTATTGATTTTAAAAAATATATCAACATCCTTAGAAAACATTATAGTTTTAGATATATTTTTAATGATTTTTTTATATAAAAAAACTCTTATTAGCCAATCCAAGCTCAATTCTGATAATAGGAAATTACACTTTTTCTATTACTAATATATACCTAGCCAAAGAATTTGTTATAGAAATTCAAAATATATATAAATTCAATATTCCACTTCTACTTAAATATATAATTACTAGCTCTACAAACAAACTACAACTCTTCACTTTATTACAGAGATCAGCTTAAATAGCCCAAAAGTACTTGTTGACACTACTCAACTTCTCAAAAAATACTATTTTTCCTACTAACTTCTAATTAAATAGATCAAGATTCAAACTACTTTTGATCCAACAACTAAACCACTACTTCCTTTTCAACTCTCTAAAATCACAATATACTTAGAGCAAATAAAATTATATCATATTATTGAAGCTTCTATTACCAAACATAACAAAATTAAAAAGACTATTGCCAACTTACAACAACATTTTAGCTTTCAAGACACTTTTTCTAACTGTTGTACCTTAGAAATATCTGCTATTCTTTCTACTTAGTTTTGGGGAAGGAAAAAGCTAACAAACAACTTAATTTTAATCCAAATTATATTGATTTTATCTATTCTACTAATATTAAACATCCTCTAGAAATATCTTAATTAATATTATTGACTCTTCTATATTTAGCATTTTTCATAGCAATGAAGCCTCTCTTTAGCTAATTCAGATTGTATTAGCCAACTCATTTCTATGTGAATTCATCTTTTATACAAATATATCTGTTAAACAACTTGGTACTAACCAATGCTCTATAAGTATTGGCTGAATTCAAATTCACAACAATTTAGTTATACAAAATTTTTTTGCTCAAATCTCTAATTGGCTCTCTTTCTATAAAGCTAAACTATTAGCAATATTGTTTGTTATCTCTACAATCTTATATAACCATTTTACAAATCTATACTAATTCACAATTAATTATATCTAAATATAACAAACTTCTTATTTTATCTTCTTATTCTAATATTTAACTTTTGGTTTATTTAGTATATATTTCTTAATATTTTAAAAGCCTTTAAAATTTAAATCTTCTTTTTTAAAGTCCAAGCTCACTCTAATAATATTTTTAACAATCTTGCAGATTTACTTGCTAATAATTATTCTACTTCCTCAATATCATCTTTTAACTATACAATAAAACTCAATATAACTTTATTAAATCACTTATCAGTGATATAGAAATTCTTTCTGGTTTGTATTATAATAGTTTATAAGTTTAGTAACTAAATTTTTATAGAAAATTACTGTACAATACAATACAAAACAAATATAGTACTGTTAAGTTACTTTATTAGCAATATACAAAATTTTTCTAATTTGATAACAAAATTTTTTATAATATAGCTAAATTTTATACAAAAATTACTATATAAATCACAATAAGTCCAATCCAAACTTAATATGGTCTAGTAAAAGGTGCAACTTTAACCTCTTAAAAGATAAAGGTAATAAAACTCCTACAAAAGATAAAATCTGAATGAAAGATAACTCAGATAAAAGATAACACAGACAAAATCTCAAATGAAGTAAAATTTAGCAAAAAACAAATTTCTGCTTTGGTAAAGGATATATAGTCAACTTTCTCTAAGTATATATTGTCAGAACCAGTACTTTGATCTGCATTTAAAGAAAATCTGCAATTAGAAAAAATTAAAATGATTAAAAATTTTATTAATAAAAAATAATAAAATCTTTAAGAATTAATAACATTTGATTTATTAATCCAATTTGGATGATTTAACTACCAAAATAATCTTCTCATAAAGACAATTTAATAAATTTAAAATTAGCTAAATCTGATTATATAATCTCACTCAAGATCATTAATGGTTTGTAATATATTTACTATAGTAAACATAATATAAAGTATTAATAATTTCGAGATCATGCGATTTAATTTGACTAATTTAAGATTAATTAGATTTACCTCATGAGAGAATCATTTTGGTAGTTAAATTATCCAAATTGAAACAATAGATTAAAAGTTATTAATCTTTAAAGATTTATTATTTTTATAATAATAATTTGGGATTAAAAACTCTTTCTGATGATCACTTGTACCAAAAAATCTAAACACATTTTTTTGTAAAAAACACAATAGCACTTAGTAAAACATGGAGGGCTAAACCTAGAAGCTATAAATCAGCAGTTATTATTTAGAGGTAGTTCTTATATGCTACCTGCTAACTGCTTCAAAGTTTATTACTTACTGCTTGTACAGCACTTGTCGTTTAGAAGTAGTTTTTATACGCTACTTGCTGACAAGCCTAGAGTTTATCACTCACCGAAAAGAATAGTATAGATATCTCACCCCTTTCCTAGAAGAAGGTTTAGAAGTTGTTGAGTCTTTATATGGATGTAACTACTTTCATTGGGTGCAAGTGGTCTCTCTTTAGGTATTTTTCATTTGGTTGGTCTTCTCTAAAATTTTCAACAAAAAGTGGGCAATTTGGCTTACCCCTCTAAAATATTAGCATTGTTTACATTCCAAATCTAGAATACAAGTATAGATGCCACCAAAATTGATTTTTTAAAAAGGCCTATTTCGTCTCCATTAGAGCAAATTAAAATTTTTTATAAGAAAGAGCAAATAAAATTTATATATTTATACTCCTTATAATTTCGTCTATTCAAAAAAAGTGTTAAAAAATTTTGTCTTTTAAGTAAAATAGGTCAAAAACAATTTCGTCTTCAAATTTTAATTTCGGGTTTTAGACCCTGAAATAATTTCATCAGCATGTATAAATACAAGTAGATTACAACCACGTGTTTGACAAATACGGTGCTACTAAATTGGACAAGTCCCGGTTTCTAATAGTGGCAGCAGGTGGCTTGAGATACGGGTCTACAGATAGCAGTAGTACTTGGCTCAAAATGCGAATTAGGTCAAAACCAAATTTTCCGGAGTTGGTCATATGGTTAAAAAGAAACAATAATATTAAGGCAAAGCTTTACAGTAGAGAAATACAAATGTTGTATTTGTTATATAATTTTTATACTTGTTTGGCACAGGTTATAATAGTGTATTTTTCTTTTTTCTTTTCTTGTTTTATTTTTGTGCTATTTCTTGATAGAGGTAGCTGCTATTTTTCACAGGAGATAGCTTTTTCTTGTTCAACCTGTCTGGGCTTATCTCTTTGTTTTTTTTTTTTTTTATATTTTTTTTTTTCCCCATTATTATTTCTTATTATTTTCTCTTTCTTGTTTTGTTTGTTTTTGTATATAAACTTTTTTTCTTCTTGATATATGTTCTAGTATTGAGAATACAGAACATTATTTTCTTTTGTTTTTGGTAAAAAAAGTAAAAGAATGAAGGAATAAGCTCTTGGCGAGCTGACAAGGTCTTCTAACTTACATGTATGTTGGTACAACAAATCGCTTTTGGACATACTAGATGCAGCTAGAAGATGTCAAGCTTGCAATTTTTTTACTAATATTATTTATTCTGTCCAAGTTTGTTTAATAAAGTATTGTATTTGAGCTCTAGCAAGACTGTCAAAGAGTAAAAAATAATAATAATAATAATAATTTAGGATTATATATATGTATTCAAAGATACATATATATATCATATGATTTATAGATTGCTACTAAAATTCAAGATTAGGTATAATATTACATAATCAAAAAAATTTAAAACAAATATTTGTTTTGAAAAAATTGCTCATTTCACAAGAAATTATATACTAAACCACTCTTTGTATATTAATAAAAAGTTTTTTTGAGCAATTTTATTATATAATAATCTAAAGTTTAAACCTAATATAGTTATTGTTGTAGATGATAGTGAAATCAAATAATTGTAAAATCCAAGCCTTAATTTAAAAATATAAACTCTACTAAAACCTACTTATACTTTTTTATTATAAACTCTAACTCTAAACTCTAGTTCAAATCTAAAAAAAAAATATAAAAAAATATATTCTAAAATTTTTAAAAATCGTATATTAAATAGAGTTTGATTTTATAATTATCTGTAATAGTTATTAACCTAACCTTAATCTAAACAATATCAGTATTACTAATTTTTATATAATATTATATAATTAAAATAATAGATACAAAAAAATTTAATATATCCTATAGAGGTGTGGCAGCTTAGTGAAGTGGTCTAATTGTTACCCTACTAAGCGGCATGTCTAGTGTTCAAATCCCACAGATGACGATTCAAATACTGGGCTGTATTATAGTTAATGACTATTTCAAAAATGGCTTGAATCTATAATCTGTAATCTTAGATAACACTATTCTTGAATAGGAAGTGAGCTACCACAAAGAGATAGAGCGTGGGCCTTGCATCTGTGTACAGGTTATACAGAGAAATACATTCTGGTAACTATCAGGTGCAAACTCTATAATAAGTCAATGCTGTATAAATCCTAGAAAGCTGGGATAACTGAAAACCCATTTGGAAAGACCCAAGTAGAGATGTAATAGAAGCTTTCAACAATGCTGTAGAATGAAACTTGGACAGCACCAGTCCTGGGGTATTGTTTGGACTGGACTTTTTGAGATGAAGGGTTGACCAGAGTGGCCACCAGAGTTGCATCAGAGAAAAAGGACATGTGTTATAAAATCACATACCAGGAGTTCAGAGTCCAAAGGCATCTAAAGCCAGAATAAACAAACTCCGAAGAATATATGTAATACTCAGATCTAATTTTGTATAAACTTATTATATAATTTTTTAATATATCATATCTTTAAATTTGTATAACCTACTAATAATTTTTTGAAAAGTCAGATTTTTATTTATATAACAAAGATGTTCTTTATAACAAGTTAGATCTTTATTTTATATAATATTGTAGAGAAGTATCTTGCGATCAAAATGGCGGTTAAAACGTTAAAATCGGCCTAGTAGATTGTGAGATATAAGTATTTTTGTCTTCGTGATTATATGTTTTCTTCTTTATATAAATAAAAAAAAAACATGTAATTGCAAAGACAAAAATACTTATATTTTGCGATCTACTGGGCCAATTTTAATGTTTTAACTTAGAAGCTTAAAAGAAACTTACTAAAAAAATATTTAAAATCACAATATTTTATATAATTTTATTAATAAAATTATATAAAATATTGTGATTTTAAATATTTTTTAGTAAGTTTCTTTTAAACTTTTAAGTAAAGTCATAGAACTTCGTCTTGTGATCAAAATAGCAGTTAAAATGTTAAAATTGGCCTAGTAGATTGCGAGATATAAGTATTTTTGTCTTTGCAATTACATGTTTTCTTTTTTATTTATACATCAGCAAATTTAATAGGCCAAAATATTATGTAATAAATTACAACCTGTAAAAAGGCGTAATATAACGTAAGATATTTTGAAAACTTGCGAAATATTAAATTACGAAATATTATGTAAGATATTACGCAATATTATGTAAGATATTTCAAAATATTTCGACATAAACAGTATTATATTATGACAAATTTACAAATAGTAAATTAAATTGCATTAAATTGCATTAGATCACAACTAACTAAAGATAATTAAAATAAGTAAATTTATTAAATATAGCTAAATATATATTAGAATATTTTAATATAAAATAAATAAAATATTTTGAAAAAAGCAAATAGAAGCAATACTTATTAATAAATTTGCAACTTTTAATAATAAATAATATAGTCATACCTGAGTTATATTCCCACTGGGTTATATCCCAACCTGAGTTATATCCCCATTTTTTAGCAGAATAAATTTTCCTTTTTTATATAGTTTATATATCGAGTTATATCCCAACCTTAGTTATATTATCAAAAATGCTTTAGAAAAAAGGGGGTATAACTCAGGTATGACTGTATTTAGTATATTATTCCAGTTATAACAGTAGTTAAATCATCAAAATTGGTTCAATATTCATCAAGATAGCTTAATCAAAATTTATATATAATATTTCGAATATTTTGACATAAAATAAATTAAACTATTGTAAAAAAAGCAAATAGGTATGAAATTTATCTAAAAAAATTGTAACTTTTGATAATAAATAATATTCAGTATTTTATTCTGGTTATAATAGTAGTTAAATCATCAAAATCGGTTTAATATTCGCTGAGATCAGTGTGCGAAATTCAATATTCTCACTGTTCTCAGAAAACATAAGAATTTTTTTGAGAATATTTTTATTAAATATTATGTTCTCTATAAGAATATAATTTTGTTTTTTTTTTTGTTTTTTTTTAAGATGACCTCTTTGGTCTGGGAAACTTTTTATTAGAGTATAGACGAAGTTTTATATGTAATTACAACGATGGTATATCAAGCCACACGTGCACCTTTTGAGTGCCTATTTAAGTAGTCCGCCCGAAGGTTCTACACTATCTGCTGTACCTGCACCCCAACTAGGGGGGTACCCATTTAAACCATCTGGTTCTAACTACCTCCATCAGCCCTCTAACCCAATGGGTTTTCTCACTATTCATATGCTAGATTTTGGTATCACCCAATGTGGATTTCGTACCCTACCTTAGGACACTTAACTATCCTCGAGGTAAACTGTTCGGTTTAATAGTTATTTTCAAGAGAATATATAATTGATCATAATTATTTAATCATTCAATTGATTACCAGAGTGTATACAAAGTTTAATTCTATAATTATGGAATTTAATTCTGTTCACTTTAACGATTTTTTTAAGAGAATATATGTATGACTGATCGTAATTATTTAATTGTTCAATAGATTACCAGAGTGTATACAAAGTTTAAATCTGTAAGTATGGGTTTTAATTCTGTTCACTTTAATAATTGTGTTTAAAGACTATATATAATTAACTATGATTTTTTAATCTAATATAACTCTATAATATATTTTGTATTATCAAATAGTAAGTTCTGTAATAAAATCTTTTTTCACTCATGCTAGAGACACGGGCAGCATGCTAGTTGTAGTAAATACACAGTAGTATAGGTGGTAGTGCCTGGTACGATACGCCAGTGCCAAAGTGAGTGCTCTGACTAAGTAAATCGAGCTCATGTTCTTTAAACCTTTTATGTATTTATTATATGCACAACGAAAATTATTATAAAATAATAAATATTCATGTGTCAATTATTATTATTTAAAAAATTTACATGCGTATGTATATATAAAAACTTAAATTTTTATTTATTTTATTTTTACATGATTTAAATTTTCTAACTATTATTATAATAAGTTCATATACTTTTATAGAACATTGTTTACGCATCATAGTCTTTCTAAGTTTTTGGCAGTGTTCTTCGATTCTTTAATTTTTCACATTTTTCCAACATCTTCTTTATCCCATTCATTGCATTTTCGGCTCATACAAGAATCTTATATCTTTGTATTGCTCTTGACTCTTTAGCAAATCAATCCAATTTTGAATTTTTTTTATAACACGATCATTGACTTCTTCCCACATTTCATTAGGTTCTTCAACCATTATAGAGCTAATATTATCTTCACATTCTTCATATTCTTGAATTGCTTCTATAAGCTTCTCTTCGATTTCGTCACTGGATAGCTCATCAAGTTCTTCTATTTGTTTATCAACCTCATCTGTTTCATCCTCATTCACTGCCTCTAAACCTTGTGTTAAGGGAGTTAGATCTTTATGTCTCCAGAAGGGTGGAGAGCGATAACATTGAGCTTCAACAAAAAAATTTGGGTTCAGTGGGCGAACTGACTGCACCAGGTGCTTGCAGAGAAGGAAATAATTAATCAAATAACTAGAATATGAGCAAGTCCATATTTTTGGATTAGTTATATAAGAACTACTACCTAATGCTTTTTTGGAACATGTTTTCCATGTGCGTTTAAAGGCTAGATGCCATGATGATATAATTCTTTTAGAACCTGATTCTCGCTGCTGCATCTTAATAATATAATGTGAGAGAAGATGTTCGACAAGAACCCATACTAATAAATCAAGACGTGGTTTATTAAATTTATAAAGATAATTATGTTTGATTAGTCTCCAATATGACTCTGCGATCATTGTTGTCTTTAATACTGGAATTTCTTTTTTTGCACTTTGCGCCCAATTAGACCATTTTAATAGACTATACTATTCTACCCATAAATATAACCATGCCCATTTAAGATCGTTATTTTTGCAATATATATATATTTCTTTTATAGCTGCTTCACGAATTTGATTAGGAAAGCAGAATTGGTTATCAGAAGTAGGAATAAATGGATGTTGATTAAAATGCTTGGCTATGAGATTGAGAATATGACTATGATGCTCAAAAGGGCAAAAAATAAATCCTGATTTTTTATTTTGTGATTGAGTATTTAATTGAATTAACTGATTTATTTTATTATTATTATTAATAATAGGACAAAAATTAGGATCAATAAACGAAAATTCTGAATTTGCTGAATTTGAGGAATATTGAGTTAACTTTGGTTTCTTGCTTAGTACTAATTGTCTCTTTATTACTCTTTTTAAGTGCCAAAAGCAAAGCTGAATATTAGCATCTGGCCATATTATTTTCACTGCTAAAATTTGTGCAGAATCTTTATCTGTCATTATAAAAACTGGGCTAATTCCTCTATGATGCAACCTATTAAAAAATTGAGTAATTATATTTGTATGAACTCCATCATTAATTGCAGTTGTCGTGGTCAGCAGCATATAAGCTAATGGAAACTCTGTTCCATCAACCTCAGCAAGTACAGAATACAACTTAAGATTCATTTTATTGGTATTATCTAATTATGAAAAATAAGTATATTAATTTTAATTATTCTTATTATTATTTAAATTTTATTTTCTAAATACTTACAAGTTGCATCAACACCAATTTCAGTTGCATTTATCCCTATATGATCAATTATCTCTCTAACACCAAAACTTATTATAATAACTTCACTATTGATAATATATAACAATATTTCAATATCATTATGTAAGTTGAGAATTTCAATAGCTAATTTAATTTGATCTTTATCTTTTTTCCAAATATGCTAACTAAAATTTATCCACTAACGATAGATCTACTTCTTCGTAATATTCACATTTTCTATGCTAATATTTTCCCATAAAACCCGAGGTGGCTGTTGAAGATTATTTCAAATATATTCTTTTGTTTCATTTGTAACATGTACATCAACATATTTAGCATGGTATTCATGGGTTAATTCAATGGTAACTTGCTTTTTTTCACTATCTATAGTAAGTATTAACCAACCCCTACAGTGAAACCGTTGCATTGGTATATGATCTCTGTGCTTTACAGAATCTTCATACTTTTTTGGTTTCTTCTGTCTATCAAGCAATTGGGCACAATAGTATCTAAATTTTGCAATATGATCAGATTTTAATTGAACCCTATCTTTGTAACTTTAAAAAAAAAAGAAACATGTTAATTTTTTTTTTTTTTTTTTTTTTATAATCTCATGAATTAACTATATTTTTTAACTTAATGTATTTAAAATTCTTACTTGAATTTAAAATTTATAGTTGCAAGAATACTATCCATAATGTGTAATGCAATCTCTTTTGGGTTAATTAGAGTTTCATTACCATTGAGGTCAATAACTTGCTTGAAGTTTTCTATATTTTGATTTTTCATAGTTTCTAAAATTGAAACAAATTCATCTATTGCAATATAGATAGTACATGCATCTACAAGAGCATCCATATTGGCACGTTTTTGAGCATTTTGTTGGTTCTTTTTATCTCTACATCTTGAACAGGTTTTCCTATTTTGAAAAATCTCGATTGGACAATCTTGGTTGCATTTGCTACAACATTTTTTTTCAACATTTGAGACTAGGGTGCGAAATGGGCCGGGTTGGGTCGGGCTTTCTAAGACCCGAAACAGAGCCCGAAAAATTTTTTAGGCCCGATTCAAGCCCGAGCCCGACAAAAAGCCCGTTAAACAAACCGGGCTGGGCCTTATTATAAATTGGGCTCAAGCCCGACAAAAAAGCCCGCTAAGCAAACCAGACCAGGCTTTATTTTAAATTCGGCCCAAGCCCGGCCTGGCCTGTATTTTATATAGATTTTTGACTCTGCCGGCAGAAGATGCCGTCAGAAATCGTATTAAAACCTTTTTTAAGAGCCGATAGCATGGACAATAATATATTCGAAATGTCATACAGTTGAAAATTTTTATTTAATGAAGTACAATATTTGTGAATGTATTTCAAAAAGCAAATTATTCGGCTTTCTGCC
>CAJVPY010002734.1:0-15506 GCA_910591965.1 Dentiscutata erythropus | reverse complement strand
AATTAAAAAAGTAAATCAGAGACATATTTATAGTAATTATACAGGCAAATTTGTCTGCAAATCTCTACCAATTAAGAGATAAAAAAAAATATAGAGAAAATGATAGTTATTGTGAAAAAACTACAAGAAGTTAAAAAAAAAAAGAACTATTTGTAGATTGTATAAGTTGGGAAATAGGTTTAATAAATACGGTAAAATATTTAAAAATAGAACTCTTAAAAATAGATAGACAGAGATTCTAATTTAAAATGAAAAAAATCTAAATAGTTTAGTGTTTTATACAAATGGCTCACTTGAAACATCAGAGAGTACTACAAAAATAAAGATGAGTTGTGGAATAGTGCAAATTTTAAATGAAGGACAGATTATATAACAAATAGCATATAGTACTAAAAAGTGGTTTTCATTAACTAGAGCAAAGTTAGTAGCAATCTTGGCAGCACTATTAGTAACACCTACAAAATAAGAATGAATAGTAGTGCAGCAATATTTGCAATCAAGAAAGTAGGGCTCTGCAAATGGGCATGCTAAGTATATTGGCACCAGGCCAGATGGCTTAAAAATTGATGCAAAAAAGTTTTGATTCAAATAATTGGTTTGAGATAGTTATATAGGCATATTAGTATAAAATTATATGCATGCACGCATGGTACCCATCTCTATTTATTACAAACTGAAATAAACATATATGAGAAAACAGCCAAGTAGAAACTAAAATTTTTTCTTTATTTTTTATTATTTATTTTTTTCTTGTTTTTTTTTTTAATTATTTTTTTATTTTTAATCGATTACTTTTATTTTTTAAATTATTTTATTTTATTTTAAATTATATATTATTTTATATTTGCTATATAACTACAAAATTGTGCATAGGGGGTTATTTCAAATTTTGGTTTAAATTAAGCTTAATTTAGGCCAAAATTTGAAACTACACTTCAGTGTGTTATTTCATAGTTATATGATATTTTTTAATTTTTACTTTTTTTATATGTTCATTTTACTAAGAAATATTAAAGGAGAGAAGAAGGGATGTTAACTGAAAAATTAACTTCAAATAGTTTTAATTTGGAATATAGTTGTTAGTAGGGCTCTGCAAGTAGGCATGCCAGGCATATTGGCACTAGGCTAGGCACTAGTGCCTTATGCTGTGTCATGCCTAAGGTACAAAAGTGCCAAGGCATTAATGTAAGCATGGGTACAAATGCTAGACATTTTATAAGTATGAGCATAAAAGTGGCAGACACTATTATGACATAGCACAATATGCTAGGCAAAAATGTGCCAAAAAGGTGTTTTGTTATTGCATTTGCTATTGCGGATAGCATTGACATTTTCTACTTTGTAAGACTATGGATTGATGTATTCTGTTGCAATGGACTTTAGTTAAACATAAAAGCATAAGCTTATATTCAAGTATAAATATAAGAACCATATTGTTTATATATACTATTTGGTTGAGTAGCATTTTTTTATACTTGAGTAAGCCTGTTATTCTGCTTACTTCCTTCTTAGCTTTATATATATTTGATTTTTGTTGGTTCTTAATTGAAATCCAAACTCTGAGAAAACATGTTGCTTCTTTTAAATCCTTGGCTAGGATCTTTGTTTTTGGATTACCCACCATATAAATAAGTTATCATCAACTTTTTTTTTTCCAGGCTTTGCTACCACTAGCTTAGTCTTGTTTGAATTTATTTCAATATCATTTAAATCATAAAATTTGTTTGATATGTTTATTATTTCTTGCATACTTTCTTGATCATATATTACCCATATTGTGTCATCTGTGTATGCTAGTACTCTGATTTGTAAGCTTTCAAATTCTGCTTTTCTGTTAGCATCTACAGAATTGTCTTGCATTTTGTACCCTAATTTTGCGTCTTGTATTCTACAAAGGAGTGGGTCATAAAACATCCTTCAAACTAGGCCTTTTGGTTCCAATGGTAGTAAGATCATTAAAATCGGACCAGTAGTTCCTAAGATATGAGTGACAAAAAAGAAAATTCTGTAAGTAAAAATTAATGTTATCACTAATTTATATATATTATATATATATTAGTGATAATGTTAATTTTTACTTACAGGTTTTCCCTCTCCGTTACTCATATATATATTCGAAGTTAGTTAACTTTTATTTACTTAAAAAAAATTACCAGCCAAATTTTAATGATTTTACTACCATTAGAACTGGAAGGGCCTGCTAAACAACTTTAATTAAGATCAAAATAAGGATTTACTTAGCTCCAGAAGAGGTATTCTTATTAAGTAAGTCCTTGGTTTGATCTTAATAAAAGTTGTTCAACAGGCCTTTCCGGTTCTAATGGCTGTAAAATCATTAAAATCTGTCCAGTAGTTCCTAATATATATATATTCGAAGTTAGTTAACTTCTATTTACTTTAAAAAAAACTACTGATCCAATTTTAATGATTTTACTACCATTAGAACCGGAAAGACCTGATGAACAACTTTTATTTAGGTCAAAATAAGGATTTACTTAATAGAAAACCTCTTCCGGAGCACTTTTTATATTTGGGGTGCCATTAACAAAAATGGGGGTGGCGGTAACAAGACTCTTATTATATTATATAATCCAATTTTTTTATTTACTAAACCACTAGTCTTATATAGTATTGATTATTTAAAGCAAAATGGGCTTTAAAAGAAAATATTAAAACTTGGTAATAAGAGTGCCAGAAAATATATAACAAAAAAAGTATTTGCAAGGTTTTTTTTTTGGCAAGTAATTTAAAAACTGCAAATCATTACTCATCTGAAGAAATGCATATTAATCTTAAAAACTTGGCTAAAAATAAAAAAATTATATTTGAGAAAATACTATTAGTAAAGACTATTAAAGATTGGATCAAAAGATATAGCGCAAACTTTAAGAAAGAAGCATTAGAACAAGCACTTTCAAAGGCCAATAATGATAAGCATACTTTGATATTTAATAAAAGTAGGAATAGTAAATATCAAAAAGTTAGAATATAAATAAATCCAGAATTAGCAGGTGTCTCTACTATGAAATCTTTCTTTCCTTTATATAAAATTTTTCAAATTTTAAGATAATAAAAGATTTATAAATACAGGCAACATGTTTGAGATTTAAGATGCATACGTATAACAAGTATACATTATATAATATGTTATAAATATTGCATTTTTTTTTTAATACGTATAGGATTTGCGCTATAGTAAATCTTATAAATATAATAATAATTATTGCAATTAATCTCAAGTATATAACGGTAAATATGAAAGTTTAATAATTATTTATACAGTATATTATATGCATAATAGATGCATAAAAAGAAAGGTGCTACTTTCTTAGTCTTTTGCTTAATAGCAAATAAATAACTAAAGTAAGGGCAAGATAATAATGAATAAAATAAATACGACTATGACTCATTTTAATACACAATATCACTATTCATTCATTAATTTCATTACAAAAAATTATCCAGGGAAAGCAATACCAACGGAGGGTTTACTCTCCTTAGTCTCAATGTCTGTAGCTTGTTCAATTTTTCTCATCTCGCTTGGTTCCTGCTTAACATTTGATGGTGATGTCCCACCATCAGTATTTTCAACAGCTCGCCTTGAGTCGGTATGTGTTGGTAGTGCAGATTTTACGTTGCCAAATATGCTGTCCATTTCTTCTAATGTTTTGCCTTTTGTTTCTGGAAAGAATAAAAACATTGATACACCCATTATTAGACAGAGTATACCAAAGATTATGTAGGTTCTATTTGTATTGATAAGTAAAAATGTGAGATAAAATGTAAGGTTGCTAAAAATAAACTGCAATATTCTATAAAAGAACTTAACCCCCATGTAATGCTATTAGCCATTCAATGATATATAAGAAGAGATATCATGTTAGATTTGATTAATTATTTTTTAAAGCAACAATAATAAAAT
The DNA here is from genome assembly GCA_910591965.1 of Dentiscutata erythropus. Taxonomy (NCBI): domain Eukaryota; kingdom Fungi; phylum Glomeromycota; class Glomeromycetes; order Diversisporales; family Gigasporaceae; genus Dentiscutata; species Dentiscutata erythropus. Next base: position 11,584 of record CAJVPY010002734.1, on the reverse strand, counting down.
AGGCACCTATCCAATAGTATAGGAACAACCTGTCCAATAACAAAATTGAAAAGCCAATTGGAAGCAGTTGTTATTGATAGTGCCTTTCCTCGAATACTATAATTAATAAGAACGGAGAGTAAAAAATGATTAGTCTTACAGCGATAGTGACGCGTCAAAGTTGTTTGAACACTTACCGTAAAGGAAAAATTTCTGCAGGATAAATCCAACCGCCCTAAAAAAAAAAAAAAAAAAAAAAAATAGAGAATTAATAATAATTAACCCAGACCCGATAAATAATAATAATGATAGTTTTAAATGTACAAACCGGTCCCCAAGAATAAGCAAAAGATGCTACGAACAAATAAATGAGTACTATAACTGAATAAGAACTAACAGGTGAATCTATATGCAAAGAATGTTTTCCTATAGCTGAGTCATAATATACTGTTCCATGTACAGCCAGTATTATCCCAACGATTAACATGAAAATTCCCATCAATATTCCGCCAGAAGTGCTATTGATTTTTCAAAAAAACAAATTAAGTGTTGGAAGCGTAAATGAAATAAGCATTTAATAAATATCTTACAGAGTAGGTTTACGACCCCATGTATCAATCCAGAGTATAGCGGGAATTGTAGCAACCATATTTACAATACCTTGAAAAAATATGATTGTTTTTTTTTTTATTTAATATTTGTTTATTCATTATATAAGCTATTAAAATGGTTTAAAAGTTGAATATCGATAAGTTATACACACCATTTATACCAGTGGCAAGGAGCGATGAAGAAGTATCGCCTAAACCAGCACTAGTAAATATCTGTGGTGCATAATACTAAAAAAGAAAATACTAGTTAGGCGTACCTAACATTAAAATTTAATCGAGCCAAATCTCATGAACAAACATTATACCATGATAGCATTAATTCCGGTTAATTGTTGGAATGCTTGAATAGCAATTCCAAGTATGATTCTTTTGCGAATATTTTCTGGTCCTTTTTTTATTAATTCAAAATAACTCTTTGCAGCAATTTCGCGTTCAAATCTAACATTCTCCTTAATCTCATTATATTCTTCAATAACAATAGGATCATTTTTGTCACCGTTAGCACGAAGTTTGGCTAGTACTATAAGCGCTTCATCATCCCGATCGTGATCTAACAACCATCGAGGAGAGAATGGTAGGATTGTTGTTCCAATTGCTTGATTTGTGAAATGTTGAAAAAGTTAATTTTAAGAGCATTCGTCTATGAACTGCATATAAATAATGGATAGTCTTTTACCAAGCAATACAGCAGGAACACATTGAATCCCTAAAGGAATTTGCCATTGGGCATGAGAATCAATTTTCGCGGATCCATAATCGATCCAGAATGAAACTGCAATTCTAAAAGTCACGTGATGGCAATAGTTTTAATGTTATCAAATTTATCAAATTTATCAGTTATATTTTTGAAAGGTAATAAATATAAATTACCCTATAGTAATTGAAAATTGCTGAAGAGAAACCAAGCGCCCACGAATTTCTTTGGGACTAATTTCAGATTGGTACTATGATACGTGAACAAATACAAAGAAACGCGTTAACGATATCCTTTTTTTATAAATACTAATTAATTCATTAGACATACCAGAGGTACCATCATTGATAGAATGCTAAAAAATATGGAAGTGAACTTTATGTCAAGCGAAACGCGAAAAAAAAAAGAATCATTATACTGATAAATATCAATATTGACATACCCAATTGATATGCCAGAAACAATTCTACCTATATATAATTGAGCAAACGTGCCAGAGGTGGCTTGTAAAACACTACCAACTGCAAATATTAAAGAACCACCCAAAATAGAAAATCTTCTTCCAAAACGATCAGCAAAATATCCCGATGCGAGAGCACCTAGTTAACGATAATTGTAAAAAAAAAAAAATATTGCATTCTATAAAAGCTAAATGGAAAACAGTGAATAAACATACCAACAAAACAACCCGCCAAGAATGAGGATACAATTGTACCTTCTACTGCTGGAGTAGAAGGAAATCGTTCACGAAAATGACTCATGGTAAGTACACCAGATATGACACCTTTTAAATAGTGATTATCAGAAAAGGTACAAGAATAAGAATTTGATCATATTTTAGTTATCAACATATTATCTCAAAAAAATTTTTTACACACCAATGTCATATCCGAACAGGAATCCGCCTATGTAAGAATTGGATACAAGTTCATATAAATAATATTTTTTTAAAAATGCAAAAGATAACTTATATATGATACGTATTAAAACTATTATTACCAAATGCAGAAAATATAGCACATAAATACACAAAGAAATGTTTTTTGTCCATTTTTTTTCGATATCGAAAGGATGCAAGAAATACGCAACAATTCTTAAAGAGAAACAAAAAAAAAAAATCCAGGTGATATTAATACGATAGTTTAAGAAAGACGCATTGAAGTTATTGCTCATATTCTATAAAATTGACTATTAAATTATTGCTCATATTCTACGTATAAAATTAACTAAATAATTAATAACGTCGATAACGTCACCGCGAGCGAAAGTTAGATAAAACATATTCAATTAATTGTATATACATATACAATGTATTGGTATATATATATATAGTAATTATTTACCTCACAACACCAGCAAAGTCGATTAACTTTGGGGATACTAAAATTATAGCCGAAGAAAGATTAATGTCTGATTTATTTAAATTATTTTTAAAGTATTTTTTTACCTTGAATGGTTAGCTCTAAACGTTTTAATTTTCAACCTTTTCTTGACAAAATCATGCAAAATAAATAAATTAACAATAGTAATATATAGCAATACGTAGCGAAATTGTTAAAAATAGCGGCCCGAGCCACTTGCATAAGCTCTGGCGTACCTTAGCTGCAAGATATTCAAATTTGGACAAGCACACGGCAAACGAAAATGCCTTCAAATGGAATTACTACTAACGATGAAATAATGAATTAACAAATTTATTTTTTATTACATATTTATTTTCATAAATTTAGAAATCATAAACTTACATTGAACTTAGGCTTACAATTATGAAATTGAACATGAAAAACCAGTTCTTAATTCCAAAATGAAACATCTTTAACTAATGCTAAGGGTATTTATAAAATTATTTTTCCTTAATCAATCCCTTTCCATAAACCACGTAATTATTGCATAAATGGTCAAATTTGTATAACTATAGAATCCTACTTCCCATTCCTGCCCCTATTTCAAACGCCTTTTAGTGTGCCTGATTTGTTAACATATGCACATCGGTCATCGGTTTTTGAATTGAATTACTTCGTTTTGGTTTTTGTGGGGGATCAACGTGAGATTAGGATCAACACAGAAAACAGATTATATTTCTTTACAACACGTTCTAAACTTAAAAAGTAACTTAGAAAAGAAATATCTAACAAACTAAGTACTATATGTCTCATACTATCGCTACACTACATACTACCTTATACTAGTCTATTACTATATACGGTACGTACGTACGTACGTAGAATGGTTTAACTTACCAATTTAGAAATAATAAATTTATATTAAGAATATATGGTCTTAAGGAAATCGATTTTCCTAGATCTTTTGTTTTGTGTAAAGATCTTTGGTGATATTTCTCACCGATCAAAAGTCAGCTGTCAATGTAATTGGAATCATCTCATCTGGATTGTGGTTAGTAAACAACGATTTCTATTGTTTTTATTATTCTACTGTGTTTGATTATTTTCTATAAAAGTTTGATTCTAAAATCTTTTTAAAACAAGTACGTTCAATTATTTGCTAGTGCTTATGAATTTTTAATCCCTGTGTAATTAGTAATAACTTTAAAATTTCCGTTTATTGAGGTCTAATCATTGTACATAATTAATTTGGTTATAACTACGTATCCCTAGAGCGACATAATTAATTTGGTTATACGTAATGTCCCTAGAGCGATGTACTGTACACTTCCATATACCGTAACTTTCGGTAAATAGTATTCCCTCGTTAAAGTACATCAATTCAGTCTATTAATTACAGTATTAATTACAGTAATAAATAAGGCTTAGGGATGTAAGAGATCCGAATACTAGAATACTATTTGCGGTAAGCACTTCCTAATAAATACATTATATGAAAATTTTTTATAACGATAAGCACATTTATTTTTGATCTATATAATCGCATTCTCTCATAAGAACATTTTTTAGTAAAGCTTCTGATGGTGTGACTATAGAAGAATGCGACTGTAGTTAGTGCTGTAGTGTCTCGGTATTCAAAAATAGGATAAAATTTACCGGTATATATATGTTTTTATTATAATAAATATATATACTATATACTGTACAGTATTTTAGAAAAACTTCATATATATATATATTATTATTTTTAAGGGTTAAATTAACTAGGGACTAGAGTTTTTTAGGATGCTGAACGTTTTTACTTCATACTTCAAGCACCAATTATTTACTGTTTAGAAATAAATTTCACCTTCAGTAGATGTTAAAACATCATTTATTTTATCTTTTAGTGAATAAACATTACAAAGTTTTAAATGAAATATTGTTTTCTGTGTTATTCCATTCAAGAATCAAGACTCTATCAAGCAGAGCTAAAGCATCAATTAAGATCCCCTGTCTATTTTAATTTATATACTGTAAACCTTTTATATTGGAACTTCAATACTTGTCGGTTATCTTTTTATATATATTTGAACTCTACTATATAAATTTTAGTAGAATAACTAATTTTGAATAGTGTTACTAATATAGAATTGAAATCAAAAAAAATGACTTTTTATTTATTATTAGACGCGTAGTATACTTGGCGTAGCGGCGAATAACTGAAACATCAAAATTTTTGCCAAATAGCGTTATTATTCGTCAAAGATTTGTTTGATGTATTCGGTCGCGATGGCGGCCGAATAGCATCTGACGGTTCTTGACGAATAAATTATTGGTCATTTACGCACCTAGTAACGGTATTTTCCTTCTGTCTACGACAATTTGCGTATAACACTTATATTATCTGTTATTAAGATCGTTAAATAAATACAGAAATAAAAAAGTGACTATATCTGATATATTATCATATTAATTATTTTTTTCTTCAATTAGGCATTTGAATGAATGAATGTTTATAAATGGAATTCAATTTATTGATACGTAAAACGATATTATTGTCGTTATGATGTAACGACATTATAATTTTTTTTGAATGGGTGTATAAAAAAATCACATGTATACATGAAAGATACCGAAAAATTGTATTGGATATCTGTTACGAAATGTTATTTTAATGGAAACGGCTTTTTGTTAAAAAACCAGCGAAACTTTGTATTTCATCAATGCGCAAATAAACAAGTTCCGGTTCGGTTTCGAGTTTGGTGATACGGTTATGGGTTTAGGTATTCAAATTTTCGATTCGAGCGAGACCTGCGGTTATCCGGCATTTATTAGCCAATCATACGAATGTCCTCCCATCATATAACGAAAAATTTTAACATTAACGCTAAAAAACATATCAAATTATGTTTCGATCTGCCTTACAAAGAGTAGTTTTACAAACCACCCCTAAAAACTCATTAACGGCGGTACTAAACTAATTTTTCCTATAAACGTTTTGTTATACAAAGCTTTAGAATTTAATTTCTCGCATTCATGTCTTCTTAGCTTCGTTCTAGTTTTTTCGCTCGTGGTTATGCAAGCGCTCAAGATATATCTACACTTCTTTTGGTCGAGCGTAGTGGTAAAACAATCGCTTCCTCTACCTTTAATTCTCTCACTGCTGCTACTAAATTAGGCGGTGAGGTAACTGCCCTTGTGGCAGGTGAAGAACCAGACACTGTCGCTTCTGAAATTTCAAAGATCACCGGTATATCCAAGGTACTCATAGCCAAACACAAACTTTACGAACATGGTCTTGCGGAAGTGTATGCTCCGCTACTGGTTACTGCTCAGAAAAAGTTTAATTTTACTCATTTGGTAGCTCCTCATTCAGCATTTGGCAAAAATATTATGCCTCGTGTCGCTGCTTTACTAGACGTTGCACAAATTGCTGATATAATTGATATTGAATCTCCTGACACTTTCATAAGGCCGATTTATGCTGGTATAAAATGTCTTAATTAACAAATAGCTAAGATCAAGAAGATCAATGTTTAATTAATAGCAAGAAAAAACTTTTGATTGTTAATAGGAAATGCCATTTCTAAAGTAAAGTCAAAAGATTCTCCAAAAATTATTACTGTCAGAGGAACCGCGTTTCCTCCATCCATTACTGTTGGCGATAATGCTGCTATTGAAGCAGCACCAGATGCTGAAAAACCTACCATTACTGAATGGATCAGCGAAGATCTTCAAAAAGGTGATCGACCTGAACTTGGAAGTGCAACAAAAGTTGTGTCTGGGGGTAGAGCATTGAAAAACCGTGAGAATTTCGACGAATTGATTTATGGTCTTGCTGATGCACTTGGAGCTGCTGGTAAACCTTTTATTTCTTTTTTATTTCTTTTTTATTTATTTATTTATTTTTTATTTATTTTTATTTTTTTCTTTCTTTAGTTGGTGGATCAAGAGCTGCGGTTGATTCAGGTTATTGCGATAATGCTTTACAGGTATTTAATACTCGTTTGATAATTATCTGGAATTATGATAATTTCATTAATAAAGATTACACGCATTAGGTTGGACAAACAGGAAAAGTTGTCGCTCCAGGTATGCTGTTTCCATTCGTTTGTTAGGTTGGTTGAAAATTTATTAATACAACAAAATATTCATTGTATTATTATAGAGTTATATGTGGCTGTCGGTATTAGTGGTGCAATCCAACATATAGCAGGAATGAAAGATAGTAAAACGATAGTGGCAATAAATACCGATCCTGAAGCACCAATATTTCAGGTATCTGTTCAAATGTCAAATATATAACCTTTATATTGAATAATATTATTAAATTTATCTTGCTTTTAAAGCTCGCAGATTACGGACTTGTTACTGATTTATTCAAAGCTGTTCCGGAGCTAACAGAGAAATTGAAAAAATAATGTAATATTACTATAAAGCTGTTTTTCAACACATAATTGTTAATACATAAGAAACTTTTCTTGTACATGACTTTAAAGGTTGCTCATATCTGATATGGGCAGATATTGAATTTTCTCAGTTCATGTTCTTGTACTTAAACGGTTTATGTGACTTTCATGATATTCATGTGCAATTTGGAAATAATAAAAAATATAGAGTTTTATTATTTAAGCACAATTTATATTTACACGAAGAATTTACTCTCCATTTAAATTCATCCTACTAAAACTTCCATTAGCATCATGAAGAATTGCTAAACCGCTATTACTTTTGATTTGTCCTCTTGATGTTGGTGTACAACCATTCCCCCCTACTCCCCCATTACTGGGTGAACCAGTTGCATATGAGGAATAAGATGGTGAACCATTGGCTGATGGTGATGAAAGTCCAGAGACAATAGGAGGACTGCCGACTAAGCTTGGGGAAACTGCTCGTCGTTTTGGATTGAAATATGGTTCAAATCGATCATCTGATGCTATTTTTTGTTAAATAAATTAAATAATCAAATAAATTAGATAATGAATGCTAGACATATATTTATTTATGTTTATTACCTTTTCGTTTTATACGGCTACAAGACGGCCATGGGCCAACAGAGGATGTAGGTGAAGGCGTATCTTGACGAAACTTTATTCAACACAAAAGATATTATAAGTGATTGTAAATTTACCCAAGAATAAAATGAAACTCATTTACATACTGCAAGTTCAATTTCTGGATTTAATCTCGAAGCAGTATATGGTGGCGGTGAAGGTTGAATATCACGGAATTTTATCCAATTATTTAGGAATTCCTATTTCAAAAATAAATTAAATTACTTTTTATTTTTTATTATTATTCAAATTTATGTGAACAATTAAACCAACCTCTGATAACTTTCCAGTATCCATAATATTATCTGATTCGTTTTTAAGAACTTTGGTAGTCTTATATTCTTGCTTAATTTCAGCTTCAATTGGACGTGCTTCTTCCTGAAGTTCATTAGCAACTCGTTGAAAAGATTTAGTTTTGGGCTATAAAATAAGTACATTAGTTTCTGATTTTGAAACTTGAAAACATTTATACAATATGTGAATTAAATTAATATAAAACATACCAAAAGAGATGCTCTTCTTGCCCTAACGGCCCGATGCATTGGTGACGGTTTATCAATTTTCCCATCAGGTGAGTAATTTAGTGAACCAGTTTCAATACTTATATCTAAACTCATTCTCCTCATACGTTGTGGATGATGAGATATTAGTGATGATACACTAGTTCTCGCTGTTGGTGCTGAATAAAAACTTGAAGGATAAGGTGGTGGTGTAGTTGGTGTGCTTGGTCTGGATAAGGTTAATGGTTTTTGCGAAAATGTAAAAGGAAAAGATGCTGATTTACTCTCATCCTCATTACCAGATTCTGTTCCACTAGAAGGTGTAGGTGTATCTAATTGCATTGACATACTAGATACATTACTATCACGTCGTTGATGACCAGGTACTACATCATGCAGTTGTATAGACATTGTTGAAACATTGCTATCTCTTCGTCGATGGCCAGAACCATCATCAATACTATCTGATTGATATGGAGGTGAAGAAAAATTACTACCATTATGTGACATTAAAAATTGTGAAAAATTGGTATTTAAAGAAGGAGGTATTGGACGAGATATTTTATGAAGAAATTGTTGTGAATGTTCTATTTGTTCAGGGCCACCACCTGAAGGGGATGAGGTACCACTTTCAGAAGTAACTCCCCCATTTCCTTGAAGAGCAAAAAGTCTTCCCAAATCGCTTTGCGAAGCAAATTTTAAATTTGAAGTAGTTAACGGTGAACTTACAGGAGAAGGAGAAGGAGGCTTAATTGCTATAGAGTCCAATGAAAATTTAAACCCACTTTGTTCGCTACTATTATTAATGTCTAAAATTTCATTACATGAATTTTCTGTATGGTCACACATTGTAAAAAAAAATTTTAAAAGAGATCACAGTATTTACAAAATTTTGAAAATTTACAGGTTATATACAAAAAATTTCCCATAATAGAGTATCCGATAAGGATACTATGCAGGGTGCCTTAATTTAATTTGTGTACGTATAAAAATGGAGTTAATTTTGACTTCTCGGTAAGAGGTACGCGCGCGGCGGAAATATATCACGGGATTACCCGATATTTACAGCATATATTAACGTATCTGAGTGGTGCAAACGGCTTGAGCCGATCCGTGAGCTAAACAGCCGTTTAACGGTTCGGCTACAGGTTACTAATAAAGATCGGACTCAAATGGCTCGGACCAGAATCTTGAATCCGAATTTTATGGCCATGAACTAATAGAGCTCTGCGATAACATAAATCTGATTTTATCGCGATAGCATAAGCGTATTTGCATATCAGGGCTAATTTCGCATAATTAATAGAGCATAATCGTGCATAAAATGGCAATACAGAAGAATAGTTCAAAAACGGACAAGTGAAAAAAAAAAAATTAGTGGCTACATCGATACACATTAAACTAAAAAATATAGAATTCGATAGGCTTTTTTTTTTTTTAAAAAAAAAGTATATATATATATATATATATATATAATATATTTATTCAATACTTTATTATGATTAGCCTATAAAATAAATCATCGATCTCATTTTATAGGCTAAAATAGTAAAACATAGATAAAACCGTTAATGCATGCTTCGCATGCATTAACTATATAATGAGGTGGTCTAGGAAAATGTCTTTCCAAAATAGTTCACCAAAAAATTAATTTAGCCCCAATTATATAAGCCTCGAACTTGATTAATAACGTCATAAATTTCTAACATTTTCCTAGATTACTTCATTTTTTTTTAAGAATTAGCGAACCCCCTCACAAAAATTGTTCCTCCTTGATTTTAACCAATCAAATTTCAAGATAAGGTGTAACGTAAACAATCGAGGCGAAGCCATTTTTTACAAAAACTCGAAATTTTAATTAAGAAACCACCTTCTGCGGTCTAATTAAAAATGTTCCTCGTGAAATTTTATTAGTAGGGACTCTATTGTCCTAACCCTAAACCAAACTATTCTCAGTAAAAATTACAGGGGGAACAATTTTTGTGGGTGCTCGAATAAGCGTTTGTTGAATAACGATCTACCAGATTCGCATAATTAAGGTCATGTAAAAATACGAATAACGATAACTCTAGTAAATTTTCCCTCGATTTGATATTCATACCCTAGAAACCAGTTTTTTTAAAACTTTAAAATTTAAATATCTAAACAACTATTAAACCAAACTTGATAAATTTTTTTTTTTTTTTTTAATTCTATAACTAAATAGCAAAAATTTTTATCAAGTTTGGTTTAATAGTTGTTGAGATATTTTAATTTAAAGTCTAAAAAAAAATTACTTAGAAACAACCATCAAAAATAGAAGCATTGTCTAAATTTTTTCAAACATTGAGCGAAGATATCTCAACATCCACTAGGCCAAATTCATAGAATTTTTTCTTATTGAATTTACGAATCTGTAGAATTCAAACAGAAAAAGTTTTTTGATTTTGAATCGAAATATCTTAAAATATCTATCGAAGAAGCCGCTTCTTAACTTTCTAAACTTTGAGAGAAAATATCTCGGTAACAACCAGACCAAATTAGATCCCTTTTGGCATAGATGACCCACTCTAAAATCAATCGATTAATTTTATTAATAAGACCACCTAAACTAAAAAACAATAAACTTTTTTATTTGAATTCTACAGATTTTTAGAATCCGAATAAAAAAAAAAGTGATTAAATTCAGCCTAATAATGTCGAGATATCTGTTCAAAATTTAGAAAACTTTAATTTACGGGGCGGTATTAATATCAATTCTCTTTATTTACTCAAAGTAAATCTTATGACCAATAAATTTGCAAATTAGTGCAAGTAGGACTCCGTGTGGGCCGGGTAGTGATTAACTGTTAACTTTTAAGCCCTTACTCTTACCTTAAGGCCAAACTCGACATTTTAGCCCGGTAGGTCTATAGATAGATTCTTACAGACTACCCGCGGGTCTAAATATGATCCCATCACTATATATCAGTGTTGGGAAATGACCGGTCATTTAATTCTAAATGAACAAATGACCCCAGGTCATTTGTTTGGTCATCTAATATATTATATATATATGTATTTAAATCGGCGGTACCACGTGATTGAACAGCCGACCATATGGGGTCTTTGCCTTGAAAATGACCTTACGGTACATGATACCGGGCTATAGCACAGCATCCGGCGTACATGTTATCTCACCCGGCACATTTCTCGATCACGCCCGTCACACATAGCGAATGTCACACTTTGCGAATCCTACGATTACCAAAATCGGCAAAATCGGAAGATCCTATAATTGCCAAAATTGGCAACCATATTATCAATCGAATTCTCATCATATTATATTAACAATCTTTGATTACAAATCTTTGCTTATAAATAAATATAGCTTATTAATCATAATAAGTCATTAGTAATAGCTTACAAATCTAGCATTAGTAAACATTAGTTAGTAATCTTT
>CAJVPY010002733.1:0-15511 GCA_910591965.1 Dentiscutata erythropus | reverse complement strand
CTGGCGTAGGAAAAACAAAAATAATTTATGGGAAGCATTTTTGGATGCGTTACGTACAACTGCATATCCATCTAATTGATTTTATTCTAGAATTTTTTTGTACGATGTGATTAATTTTAAGTGATATTTAATAAATACATACCCGATTTTCCCATTATTCTATATATCATCCATTTTTCTTTTTTGAATCTAAAAATTTTCAACACAAAAATTTTCATGTTAGTGTTAGTATTTAGGGCTAGAGTTAAGAAGGCTTGGAAAGGATTTTTAGGGGCATAGAAAATTTTACTTAGAATGTTTTGCACTGATTAATTAGCCAGTTTTTGAGATAATATATATAGGTGTAAAACACTATAGGGGCGTTTTAGTAAAATTCATAATTTAATATAATTTTAATAAAGAAATAAAAATAATACGTAGAAAAATAAATAAAATTCTTAATAAAATAACAGTGTGTCAACGTTAAAAATATTCTATTTTTATTACTAGCATCTAATAAAATAGTTTCTTTTAGTAATAAGTAAAAAAATTAGTAGATAAAACTATTTACTGTATATAAGCTAATTAATTTAAACAGCGCAAGTTATACTTGTTTAAAAAAATTGACATTAAAGATAACCTGTTAAAAGCTAAACGACAGCAAGTATAGCTAAAGACTAGTTGCGGTAAATCAAATTTAAAAATTACCAAAGTAGATAAATTATTAGATTAAAAAAAAAAATAAGTTTTAAAGTTTGTTGACAAAAACGTAAAAATTGTACGTAAACATCTTTAAAGTGATGGCGTATTGCTTTAAAAAAAATTGCACCAAGATAAGATAAAAAAACAAAACAAAATAAATACATAAATAATTTTAATTAATAAAAACATAAATATATACATAAATAATTTTAATTAATAAAAAAAACATAAATTTATTCTTTTTATTTTAAATAATTAGTATATATATACTACAGTATATACAGTGTATAGTATAAAATATAAAGTTCTTTGTTATTGATTTATAAGTAAATTCTTCAATGCAATTGAATATAGTAATTGCAAATATATTTGTTAAATCCAGATTAAACAAGATTAACTTCAAATAAATCTATATAACATAAGTCATTATACAATATCGGGATCATAGACCAAAAATTTCGGATACGCATATTTTAGAGAAGGGTTATGCATTTGTGAGAGGGCAATTTTTTTTTTTACGTTTTTAAAAAGGTTAGGACTGGATGAAGCATGCATTTAGAGAAGGTACATGGTGCATTTAAGGAGGATACGAACATATAATATACAGTATATATGATATATAGTTACATATAATTTCTGTATATCGATATATTAAAAAAAGACTCGAAATATCGATCATTCAAAGATACAGTACGTAATATCGGGCCTTTTGTAACACTACTATCGAATTAATTCCGATTGGGATTAGAGTACTATATATCGACAGTTTTTTTTTAAAATCCCTTTATAAGAATTTTAATTAATCCAAAAATATTTAATTACACTACCTCCTTATTATTAATTTTTTCGTAAACAATCTTAAATAAGAATTTTATAATATATAGATTCTCAAAAAAAAATTTTCTCATACGTATTAGAGTTTGTTAGTGATGTTTGCGAGGATCTTGCTATGATAACCACTATGACTGATAAATGAATTAAGTTTAGACGCCCATCACCTTAAAATGTACTACAAACATTCCTATCGCTAGTAGTAATTAATTAGGACAGGAGAATTTTTTTTCTTCTTTTTCCTTTTCTTTTTTTTTTTTTTTTTTGGATAGAAAAAAAATTTTTTTTTTTTTGATGAGATGAACTTATTAATTTGGTCTTATTAAATACAAGTTTGGAATTGTGACGTATAAAACCGTTGGCATAGAACACACGCGAGCAATGTGATTGTACTTCTGTCGCAATCTTTATTTAATTCACCCTATAGGTAATGATCACCACGATAACATCTATCGATCTTTTATTTTGTACACTTTCAATCCGAATAAAATGATTATTTCGGAATGTGAAAAAAAAAAAGGTTTTATTGTGCGCGATATACTATAGAAAGAAATAATTGAAAATACATACGTACATGAAAAAAAAACACATACTGATAAAGGAATTTTTATAAATAAATAAATAAATAATGTAAATAAACAAATCACACTACTTTCCATTTTAAAACTATTTACGTGTGCGTTATGGATTTGTTTACAACCTAGGAAAAAGTTCACTATGAACTTTACAAAATTCCAAAGATCTTGATTGAGATCAAAAAAAAAAAAAAATACTACCGTAGATTGAAGTCATAAAAAAAAAAAAAAGATTGAAAAAAAAAGATTGAAAAAATCACAACTGACAAAAACTACAAGCAAAAAGGTTGAAAAAATTGACAATTACAAAAATCATTCGAAAACTTAATATTATTTGTAAATCGAATATTCACAAGTGAAAAAATATTATCCGCTATACTAATACAATAATACGTACAATATATATATATATATAATTAATTACATTGATTAATTGGTTTTCTAAATTCAGAAATAGAGTTTTGTTAATATAATATAATGTTTTGATATTTCATATCATCCACTGTCGTAGAAGTCAGAATGATAAGCGATTTCCAGAAATCATTCTTGGTAGACAAGATTATTACTCGACATCTTTGACTAATAGTTACATAAACCTTTAAATAAAATAGGGAAATAAATTTACAAAGATTAAAGAATACAAAATAAAAAAGGAAAAAATGAAAAATGAAGTGTATTTAGCATTAATGAATATATACTAGGGGGTTTGAGTTTTTTTATGATTTTTTTTTTTTCACAATTAATATCAATAATAATACATATAAGCTTATGGCTGCCATTTAAGTAGTAGTAGTGGTAATTATATCAGATATAGGCGTAGTAGAGCCAATCTTTTGAGCGACAAATCTCCAAGTCTTGAAATATGTTCTGTTTTGTTCGACTTCTTTGGAAAATGTGGCGACCAATTCGTCATATTCTTGAGATTTCATTTTCATTGCTTTAGATAATGGAGCCTTGATTGCAGTCCATCCGTTGGCAATATCTTCTACAGCCTGTAAAATGCATATATATAAAATTAACGCTGAACGAAAAGACAAGACGAGGCAGTCACATGACAACCAACATGTGAACAGTATGTGAACACAGTACAAAGCTTACCATTCTACCGAGGTCACCCGCCCACTTTCCAACGAAACAAGTTTTTTCTTCGGTTTGGATACCTTTCTGTATTTTTTCATTATCTTCTATTGATTGAGGGATATATGTATTCAATGGTTCCAATATTCCTTTAGATTTCATGAACGACGTTACTGCGCCATAAAAATTGATATACAAAAATTAGCAAATTGCATAATCGGGCCGAATAACAATAAATAATAATATAATGATAATAATAATAATAATAATAATAATAATAATAGAAAATAATAATAATAATAATAAAATAATAATAATAATAATAAAAGTAAAATAATAATAATAATAATAATAATAATAATAGTAAAGATACATACGTGCATTCGTTAATCTTGCAGTTGTAGGACCTTCATTAAGATATTGTATGTCGCTTTCCATGAATTCTATCCAACCACCTTGCTTAGTAATCCTTATAATTTCGGGAAAGACTTTTTCTTTCAATTCAGTAGCGGTGAACGCAGTTACTAATAATCCCATGTGAACAAAGTCAAAAGAATCGTCTAAAAATGGAAGACCGTCAAGTATATTTGCTTTAAGAAACTTGACATTTGCTAGCTCCATCTCTTGAGAAAATAATGGGACAAAATCTACGCCAGTAAAAGTGGATTGTTCATACATTTCAGCCATTTCGATTGTCCAAGTACCAGGACCACAACTATAAACATATATATATATATATGTATACGTGTTAAAAAATCAATTTTTTTAAGGAAAACGTTAAATGAAGAAATAAATAAATGATCATCATACCCAATATCAAGAACTTTAACACCAGCTCTCAATTTCTCTTCAATGGGAGCTGAATAATTACTTTGCCAAATACGTTTAAAGAACCAATGTTGTTTTTGTAATCTTTCAATTTCATTATCAGAGACACCTTTATTGAATAATTTGGAATTTTTTGCATAATGGATTCGTTTACCACTACCGGTAAAACGCCAAGTTTCATTAATACTTTCATCAATGATTAAAACTTGTTCGTTGGAATTGGTGCGCAAAGAACGAAACTTTTTTCGTTTTTCAACTTTGACTGTTGCTTTGGCTTTTAATTTATTGTTGTTAGATATTGTGGTTTTTGATAGTTTGTGACCCATTTTTTCGCTTGTAGTTTTTTCGTAGTAAGATGATTTATGTATTTAATATGCTAGTATACTAGTGTATTTAATATTTAATATATATACCAGACGATGATTTTTGTGTACTAAAAAATTTATGACAACAAACCAAATTGAAAAGAAAGGTGCGACGAGCCCAGTTGGAAGGGGTATTTAAAGAAATTCAAGGTAGTGAAAAAATGATTTTTAAAATGGAAGGAGAAACAATAAATAAATAGAAAAAATATATATGATTGAAAAAAATCCGGCAAGGGATATCAATAAAAATATATTATATTATTATAAAAAAAAATCGGAATATTTTTATTGTTAATAATGATCATTACCTTTTTAAATTGTAATAATTATAATTGTTCGTCGAGGAAAAAAAAAGAAGTAAATATTTAGTCAAAACTTTGAGGCGCATACATACAGTAAATCACCAAGTTTTATAATATTTGTATAATATTTTTATAATATTTTATAATTTTATAATATTTTATAATATTTTGTAATATTGTGTAAACAGTAAAGCCCTTATTTGAAATTGCGTTGGGGGAAGGTATTTATACTTTTTGGGCGTACGTACCTATCGATTATAAAAAAAATTGTGTAAATAAATTACTAAGGGCGCGTCCCAAGAGTATTCATCTGTGTTATTCATCTGTTGTATATTTATATTTTATTTATTTATTGTTTATGCCTTTATGAAGATACTGTATAACAATACCGCAATAGTACGACCATGAAGAAATCACACGTGCACTACAAAAAAATACACGTAAAAATTAAAATAAAATAAGAAATAATGAATAGATTGCACATCCCGTGACCGTGTTACTATAAAACCAGATAAGAGACTGGGATTTTTAGAAATGGAACAGGTTACGTTATTTTGGAAAATTCTAAAAGCAATAATTGAAAATTTATGAGACCGTTTTAGATTTTTTTTTTTTTTTTTTTTTTCTTATAACACTATTAAAGCGAACCTTCAAGTAAAAAGATCTCACGGGTGGCGCCGAGAATGCGGCTTTAATGATTTATGTATCGAGTTCTCGAACATGAAACATCTATAAACTACGATTACCATATTCAAGATATCATACTTGTACGTATAATAAACATTAGAGGCATTTTTGCTAATAAAATATTAGATGCAATGAGTTTATTTCAGTTTATTTTAGAAGTTAAATGCGTATGCCAATGATAAAACACAGCATTCACGTATTACCGAGATTGCAATGCTTGAACTCTAACCCTACGTGTTCTATTTCCTATTTGTCCTATTTGTCCTATTTGTCCTATCTGTCCTATTTGTAAATTTATATATGCATTTTAAGACCAACCAAAAACAAATGATCACCTTCGCATTTTGGGTTCATACTAACAAGTTTTATACTACCCTACTACCCTGCTACAGTATTTATAACATTCAACTTTTTTGAATGTTCGGAGATACGCGAATAAAGTATCAATATATGCACTCTTTTACTTGTCGGATTTATACAGTATATTAAAATAATTTTATTGATAAATTTTATTGATAAATTTATTGATAAATTTATTGATGTTATTGAAACACCAGAGGTTTGCCTGCATTTATGTTGACCCGAATTACATAACAAATAGTAACACGAATCCGAGTTTGTTTCATCACATAAATGGTTACATACGCAAACATATCATTATTTGAAAAAAAAATTCATGGCTTTTGTAATCTTTGTACCAGTAAAATCTCCCGGCATAAAATTATCACTTGAACACAAATAACTCAATTAAAGAATTACCCAACCGCTAATTTAAAATAAGCGCGTATTCATTTTCAATTTTTAATTCAATGATACTAATTTGAATCGGCCGACATCTTAACCGATGATCATCTTTAATCACAAACGTGGATGTTTTTAAATTGATAATGCATAATCATGATAGAACATTTCTAATATAGTGGTATTCAGTCATACAAACAATATTTCTCAAAATATTTCGCATGATCTTATGAGGCATATCTTTTATCTCGTCTGTTTTTTTTTTTTTTTCCCCAACTTAACTTGGCGTTTATTCATTCATGTCACGTATTATTCAAAAGATAATTTTCAAAATGATTTATTTTTTAAATTTCTTTCATATAAATCTATAAATAACCTTTTGAATAAAAGTGATTGTCACTTATATTCCATGTAAAGATGTGTTTATTCATTGGATATGCATTTATATACATTTATATGCATTTGTACGATGCATGTATATTTAATGAAATCATTGAAAGCCCACGCGTGTTAACATGTTGGTGAAATATAAATATTAAGAAAGCACGCATTTTGTGTCCCGTTTAACTATGATTTTGCTACATAAAGATAAAGTCTGTGATCCCATTTGTGTTCCCATTTCTTAGTTTATGTTTCTCTATTTTTGGCAATCTCTTTTTCAACCCTACAGAATTCAATTTAAGTAACTACTCGTGGGACAAATAACGATAATGAT
This sequence comes from Dentiscutata erythropus, assembly GCA_910591965.1. Taxonomy (NCBI): domain Eukaryota; kingdom Fungi; phylum Glomeromycota; class Glomeromycetes; order Diversisporales; family Gigasporaceae; genus Dentiscutata; species Dentiscutata erythropus. The sequence goes on along the minus strand of CAJVPY010002733.1, from coordinate 8,709 downwards.
TATTAAAAATTGAGTTATGGCTTATTCCTGTAAGGGTTTATTAATTCTTTATCCTTTCTACCCTTTTAAGAATTTCCCTCTATGTAATCAATGATACTAGTGTTGTGTTATACAGGCCATGATTATTTGTTGACTCTTCCGAACATAGTAAACTGCGTGACCGCATACTATTTTATAAACATTTCACTTTCGAAGTAATGCATTTCCTTTATATATATAAATTTTATCGGATACTTTTAAGATTTACATGCTGTTTGATTTTAAAGGTCTCCTTGGCGTTCTCAAGTTTGTTTTGCTGTTTCGTATTTTCGGTTTCCTGCTAATGATAATCAAAATTTGAGGCTTTTTTTTTTTCTCGGCTCAGAAATTCCGGTTTTTTTCATGTTAACTATGTTTATCATCTTTCTTAATCAAGTTAATATAGGTTTTTTTTAAACTAGGATAACAGGTCTCCTAGTTGTTAGAACGCGATTTTTTTTTTTTTTGCCAATCAATGCATAAATAATAATGCCTGTTTCTATGCATTTAAACGCCTTGCTTCTATCGATAAAGATTTTTAAAATGTTCATTACTATCAATTATACTATCAATTTGAAATTCTCCTTCTGGATCAGTCAATGTAAATCAAGTTTTATCTTGTTAATTACAAATTTCTGTTTTCATTGGTAATACCTATTACAAAAACAATCAGCTAATCACCATCGTAAATAGAAAAATTCTTCCCACTCCGTAAGCTATATCACACTCCTAGTTTAAAGATTTTCGTTTTTTTTTTTCATTATTATTATCATTTAACTAAATAGTTAAAAGCCACAATTTGTTATAATAGTTAGAAATATGTAAACTGGCGTAACGAAAAAAAAAAAAAAAATACGTAATGCATAACTTTAATTCTTGCATAGTAGATAACACTAAATTCCTTAAAGGAATTTCATTTCTGGAATTTAACTCCTTTCCAAAATTTTTGGTTCATTTGTTTTTCTCACTTTTAGTAATGATTTTACTAACAATTTTAGTAATGATAAACTTGCGCAGTTTTTTTTATCTCTTAAAATAGTTCGATTATTCGACTTTTTTGTTATTATTAGTAAACTTGTATATCGTTATACTTTATGATTTTAGAAATATATATGTATCGCCAAATAATTTTCGGAATATCTTGTCTATAAATATTTTCTACTTTGGATTTTTTTTTGCGATACACTTATTTAAATTTTTTTACTAGTGTTTTTATTTACTAGAATAAATATTTAACAAATATTATAAATTTTCAATTATGTAATAAAACTATTAAATAATACTAAATGTAATATGCGTACGTACAATTATTATATATTTAAAATCTAAATCAAAAATGTTTTTTTTATTTGTACGCTGATTTCTTACCATTCACGTGATCCGTTTTTAATCCTCGTGTTTCAGAAATAGCCTAACTATTTTCTTTATTCAAGGTAATTATTTCACACAGACTCAATTCGAAAATCACTTTTCAGCCGATGAAATTCTGTGATTTTTTTTTTCAATGACGTCCACCCCCTCTGATTTCTCTAATTTAAGGATAGGATGTACAGTAATTAATTTTTAATAACGATAATAATCATATGACAAATTCATAATATATATTTTTGGAGTTAAATATACATTTGCATAGTTGCATTTTGATTGGCTAATTTCGTAATATTAATTTTTAAAAATATTTTTTATTTTAGTGATAATTTAAAATTAATTTAAACGAACGTATATACGTATTTAACTGTATATTGAAAATTTTATGTATACTGCAGTTTACGTATATATGTTGACACAATATATATATCTGCATATAATCTTATACGTATTACTAATTTTCTTATAAAAGTATACTGTATATATATACAGTATTAATTTTACTGATAAGCTATATATATAATAGATTAATACATAACAAAGTTTATACTCTAAAATTATACAAATTTAAAATATAAATTTCAAAAAACTTATGCAGCAATTAATTATTAATACAGTATAATAAATATTTTTAACTAAATTTATTAATTAATTTAATAATCAAATTATAAAAAACCAAAACTTTTAATAATTAATTTAAAATATAATTTATTTCTATTTCAAAAGATTATAACTATATCTAAAAAGACTATATTATTAAAAGATAGCTAGATAGCATATTTTTGTAGAACAGATGAGCACTTTCATCAAAGTACTAAGCTACCAAATAGTAATTATGAATATATTTAATCTTACAACACATATAGTTAGAAATTCTGTTTTTTCATACATATATATATTTTTTTGCTTGACTAAGTATATATACTTGTATAAATAGCTCTAGCAACTGTCTTATTAATACAAAAACTATCTAGTATAAAAAAAAAAATTTAATAAAAATTTTCAGATAAAAAATAAAAAAAAGATTTTATACATATATTTATTTAAGTATAAAGAATATTTCAAGTTAGCTTTTGTTATATGGCTTGCTATATTTGATATTAGTTGTAAATATCTAACAATAGTATATTTGTTTTCAAGAAGCAATTAGTAGATTAGCTATAAATATTTGTATCTATATTTACTATTTTAATATTTTATTAATAATTTAGTGATCTTTACTTAAGATCTAATTCTCAATTTTTTTACTATAATAAATAAATATAGCAATAGTTTTTTTTTTTTTTTGGTGTTAAGGTGATCTACATTGGCCTGGGGACTTTTTATTAGAGTATAGATGGAGTTTTATAATGTAATTACAACGATGGTACATCAAGCCACACGTGCACCTTTTAAGTACCTAATTTAAGTAGTCTGCCCGAAGGTTCTATACTATCTGCCGTACCTGTACCCCAACTAGGGGGGTACCTATTTAAACCATCTGGTTCTAACTACCTCTATCAGCCCTCTAACCCTGGGTGTACCTCACCATTTATGTATGGATTTCGGATATTACCCATTGTGGATTTCACACCCTACCTTAGGACTTACTAACCACATAGATTTTGTCAATCCCTATCATTAAGACTTACTAACTATATATGGCTAATCTATCCAAGTATAGCAATAGTTTGTTATAATTGGTTGTTAAAATACTTTAAAAAAAAAAATTTAATTATACTCCCAGACAAAAATTTTATAACTCGCAAACTTTTAAAAATTAGTTAATACATTTTGAAAATATATTATAAATTTACAATATACTAATTTAGTTTTGTATTAACTGCTTTAATTTAAATTTTACAAGAGTTTTGTTATTTTTTTGCAATAAATATATATAAATATCTACTAAATAACATATTTCTAATACTATAATACTATTACTATTATTTATTGTATTATAAATATTATATTTACAAACTATATTTGTATCTATAAATTATATTAAAAATATTAAAATACAGTTTAGAATAATAGTTCAACATAATAATTTACTTATAAAAACAAACATATTAGTTGAATTAGAATTTTATAATTTCAACTTACTAATTGTTTAAACTGCCAAACTACCTTTTGTCCTTTTAAAATATTCACTTTTCATTTATTTTTGAACTATTGCATCTTATTGTATCTCAGATTAAAAAACAAAAAGACTATTAATAACTCAAGTTGGTTGTTATATTTTGTATTATAAAAAAAAAGTTTTATATAACATAATGATTTTTACTATTAAAAGTACTTTAAGTATAGAGGGTATATTAATATAAAATCAATATTAAAATTTTTTTATATAATATATAATTATATATGTGAAGATTAATATATCTAAAATCTTTTACAAATATATTATATTGATACTATATGTGCAATAGCCTTTTGTTAATGATATAGCAAAGTAACAAGATTACTTACTATAGAGAAACCTATATTAGGAATATACAGAGAGTAGAGTAAAGTATTTAATATACTTTATAGCAGCAAGCAAATGGTTTGGAATAGTAATAGTATATTGTATAACTTTATTAAACATAGATGTCACAGTGATAATCTTGCTTGTAGGATTTATACTAGAGAAAAAATATTATACTATACAAATATAAGAAGAGTAAAATAATATAAAACTAGATTCTATAAGAGTATAGAAAACTCTAATTTGAATAAAAAGAGCAAATGCTCTCTTTTTATAATTTTTCTATATATAAGAGATGTAATGGATAAACTGTATAAGAGGCACTTAGAGGCATTTGTGTAAAGATAACTAGAAGTATATATAAAGGCACTTGAAGACACTTGTACAGAGGCACTTAAAAGCACTTGTGTAGAGGTATTTGAAAATACTCATGCAGAGGCACTTGGAGGCACTTGTGTGTTGGGCCTCATACTACTTAGGTATAGTATTACTATGCCATATATAACTAGCCAATAATATCTCCATAACTAGTAAATATTAATATTATACTAGTAGATATTAGTATCTATCCTATATATGATCATCAATAAGCTAATTAGTAAATAAACTATACCTATATAAACTTACTTTTATTTTATTATTTACAACTTTTAGCTTACAATTTTTTTTTTTTTTAGATAGTTTTTTAGACAATATTTTTTTTTACTTAACGTGGTTTATCTTTTTTTTAAGTTTTTTTTTTTTTTGCTTTATGTGTTTTTTTGCTTAACATGTTTTTTTTGTTAGGCTTTTTTTTTTAATACAGCTTATTTCTTCTTTATGTAGCTCTTTCTCATCTTTATATATGCAGCTTTTTTCATTATATGGCTCTTTTCGTCATACAACTCTTTGTTATATAGCTCTTTTTTGCATATAGTTTAAGTGAGTATTTTTTCTTCGCATATTTCTTTTCCTTTCTTCCCACTTAGTAGTTAATTTCTTATTCTTACTCTATATAATTATCTTTTTCATTTTACCATGTTATATTACCTTATGAGTTTTTTTTTATTTTCATTTCTTTGATTTTATCTTCTTTTTTTTTTACCTGTTATTTTATTACCTCACAAGTTTTTTTTTTTATCTTTACTTTTTTGATTCTACCTTTTTTCATTTTACTGTATTATTTTCTATTATCTCAAGTTTTTTTTACCTTTGTTAAATTACTTTTTTGTTATACTCTACTTTAACAATTTTGTTTTTTACTAGTTCTTTTTCACTTCAATTTTTTTTTTTAAATTACTTTTTTTCTACTGATTTGTTTTTTTACAAGTCTTTTTTTGCTTCTTCAATTATTTTTTTTTAACTTACTTTTTTTCATTCTCTACTTTAAATCAACAATTTTTTTTTTTTTAGTTCTTAAAATGACCAAAGCTCAAAGTTCAAATTATTTCTCTAGTGACTATTATGCAAATTATAGCTTTCATTCAGAAAATAATTTTTCTAATAACTATCATGCGGATTATACCATTCATATAGAAGATGATTTTGAATTAGAATTGCTTTTTGAAAATTTAAAAATAAATACATTACCAGTATTTGAAAGCATTGATAACAGTATACATTATTGCTTTGATAACTATTATATAGATTATACTCTTCATTCAGAAGATGATTTTGGTTTAATATCACCTTCTGACCCTTTAATGGCAGTTGTATTACTATTAGTTGAAAATGTTGATGATAGTATATTCGAAAGTGATTTTGATAATGAACCTGAAAACAGTCCCTTAAAAGAAATCTATAGTGGACAAACTTTTATTTCCTTTGATTTACTTAAAAAATGCTTAAAAAGTTATTTTATGTAGATAGATTTTGAAACAAAAATAGTGAGAGTAGAAAAAGAAAATAATATTATGGCTCATAAAATGTACAAATATCATCATAAAGGTAAATACTTGCTGAAAAAAAAAAATTGGATTTTATACAAAATAAAAAACAAGAATCAAGTTGTATAGAGTGCAGTTTTATATTAAATGTAGCATATTGTAAGAGTACAAATCTTGTTCATATTAACAAATTAAATGAAAGTCATAATTATAAGTTGAATGATAGTAAATTAGTTCAGCAGTTTTTGTGATTATTATGTAAAATACCTACCAATATTAAAGAGGAAATTCGCTTTTATGTTCAAGAGTACCAATTAGGAGTAACTGTTTTAAAATGAATATTAAGAAATAAGTTTTCTGATCAAGATATCTATAACCAGGATCTTTACAACTTAATAACTAATATAAAGCTGATAGTCAAGTTAAAAATGATGCAGTAACTTTATATGAATATCTACTAAAGTTACAACAAAAAAATCCTGAATAGTATTTTAAAGTTGACTTCAAAAGAATTGATAACAGGCTTTCTAAAATTTTTTGAATATCACCTAAGCAAAAACATTTATGGACTCGATTTCATGATGTAGTCATTAATAATAACACATACAAAACCAATAAATATATAATATCCTTAAGTATCTTTATTGTAATAGACTTAAATAATAAAAGCTATATTGTAGCAATAGCTATAGTTAACAATGAGACAGTATTAACATATGAGTGGATTTTAGAACAAATATTGCTAGCTACTAATAATTTTCAACTAGCAACAATTTTTACTGATGCAGGTCTAGCAATGCAAGTTGCCTTATTCAATAAATATTCTAATACTACTGTTTAGCATTGTATATTCCATATTTGGCAAAATTTGGTTAAAAGCTTAAAAGAAAGCTTAATAACAAATGAAATATGTTTATTTCTAATTTTTACATATTATGGAACTCACTTATAGTATCTAAATTTGATCACTGTTGGATAGGGCTAATGGATAATTATCCGAAAGTTTAAGCATATTGTAAGCAAGTATTATACCCAACTAAAGAATGCTGGGTACATACAAAACGAAGTTTCTTAGCAAATACTTATTCAATACAATATGTTGAGAGTATAAATCGAGTTATAAAATTGGAAGCGAATTCAGACAATTCTTTGTGTCAGCTTCAAAATAGAATTGAATTGCAGTTAAAAGATGAAGTTAAATATGCGAAATTTTAAGAATTTCGAAACATAAATCTGACAACAGGTCTTTCTCATATATCTAATATGATTTTCAGGAAATTTGATAACTTGTTAAGAAATATTTTACACCAAATTTATTAGCTCTACAATGAAAACAAATTATAAAATGTTTTTTATATAGATTAGTACTATGTGACAATCAATTTAATCAAACAAAGACTTTATTTAACATTTGGTTAGAGCACAAAAAAATATTACTAAATTATTACAAAGAAAATCAGTTTTATATTTATATTTTGCTATACCAGATATTCCAAAAGTTCTTGTACATAGTTTTTTTTTTAAATAACCATATATAGAGATTACGATGATTATTTATACAATACTTAAAAAAAAAACTATGTCTAGAAACTTTTAGAACACCCGGTATATATAGTTATTTTGTTGATAGTTTAGTATTCTAATTTTATAACTAAAAAGAGCACATATATATTATTTGATTAGGAGTTGAATCATTATTATAATGCAGAATTTATAGAAGATAATTATGAGGAACTACATATTTTACTTGATATGGCCTTGGAAGATTGTTCTGGAAACAATATAATTGAAATCTGAAAAGTTAAATATATTTAAAGCACAACTAATTATTTACAATTCATCTTATTACTTAATAATAGCACACACTATTGCATGTGTCTTTATTTGATATATGCAGAATTCATTTGTTAGCATTTTTTTTGCTGTGCTAATTCAATCAAAAAAAAGCATTTTTCAATATGAAATTAATACCTTCCTGTTGGTATTCTGATAAAGGTCTCTTAGTGTTTGATGAAAATAAAGAATCATCTATTTGGGTTATACAAAATGATGATAATCTAACTTTAACTGGTACATTTTAAGCATTAGAAAAGATTTGTGGCCAAGAAATTAATAACAAAGTTGCTGTGAAATCAGATTCAAAAAAGGTTTTTTATGAGCATGGTATAGGAATTTGCAAAAAGGCATTAAATTTAGCAATTTAGAAGCCTTTTGCAAAATTTATTAATAAACAGATTTCAACATATAATACTGCTTCTAAACAATCTTAACAAGGCTCAAGTCAAGAAATTGAAAGTATTAACATTTCAAATCCTTTTCAACATAAAGGCAGGGTACCCAGCAAACAAGAGATATTTGTTTGCTATTGAGAATCATGACACCAAACATATTCGATTAAGTAATCAAGATGAATCATCAAAGTCTGGGTCAAAAAAGAAAAATAAGCATCAATGCACTATCTGTAAATCATGGTATTATGATTCCTAAAATTGCTCCAAAAAAGAATAGTTGTAATGAAAGTTTATTAGAAAGGCTTTTATACTACTTATGCTATTATGTTGTTTACATTGCTTATGTTACTTGTTTTCTTATATTATTTTGATTATATTATGTTGCTTATATTGTAATTTATGAATTTATATTGCTTGATTGGTGTAGCAAAATTGTCTTTTAAAAATAGTTGTGAGCTAAGTACAAAAGGCTAAGTAGTTATGATTTATATTGCTTATGTTGTAATCAAATTTATATTTGATTGGCATATGAGATCACAAAGATGTAAATACAACGAAAAATTATTTTTAATAGTTACTATCTGTTTAATTTTACAACTTAAATTTTGTTAGTATATACACTAGTAAAAAATAAAAAATTTGATGTGTCAAATGGCACTATTTGAATGCCATTTAATACACTATTTAATTTATTATAGTTATCCTTCCATACAATCACACAGTTGGGCACATAGTAACTTTTTTTAAAAATGTGCTTATAGAGGGGTTGTGCTTATAT